>JBAJNP010012456.1:0-13383 GCA_036877545.1 Yasuhikotakia modesta | reverse complement strand
CGGTGCGCTCCAAAACGGTGAGAGCCGTGACTGTGACCGGTTTACTCGCCCGACACGGAAAACTGCCCTGCAGACGAACTTCCTGCCAGTCTGGATGAATCTTGCAGATATCCACTGAGTCAAAGTACCTGCACACACACATACGCACACACACTTATCTTTATCTTACAGTACACAAGGCCAAAATATTCAAAAAAGGATCATTTCCAAAATCTTGTGTAGAGTAAGTCTTTATTTATTAACAGAGCTGATGAGGTCAGATGTGAACAACTGGAAACCCACTTGATAAAGTCACTGTACTCCATCCAGAAGACCCCCTCACTGCTGCCGTGAGCCATCAGCTCGTGACGCAGGTGCTGCGGCCAGTCAGCCCACTCGTCTGACCAGGAACCGTTCCAGGAGAACCGCCCCCACGGGTTCCTCAGACGCAGCAGTCTGAAAGAGTGAGGAGAATCCTTCAACAGCTTCAGCTGTTAGAGCTTTACTTACTTGCACACACACCTTTATTACAATTACTCTGAAGAATACTTTCTGGATGAACTGCAATGCGTTTGCACACGTTTGCTCACCTGTAGCCCTGAACATCTCTCACGTCCAGTATGGAGTAGGCGTGTCTTGGGCGGAGCCCCAGAGATTCATAAACCACATCATCCACCTTCATGTTCCCGCCCCCACAGGACGCACCCATCAGAAAACTGACACGCACACACAGTAAGAAGCATCAAACCACAACCTCTACACAAACATTCATGTCATAAATGCACAATTAAAACATTTTATTATGTCTTTTATTCATGTTGTTTCAGTGATGTGGAGCAGACTGTAGAATTACTGCTGTACTGAATGTTTGAGTGAACATGTCTTCATCTGCAGTAACACATCTCATAGTTTCATCATGTGGCTTAAAGTTTTAATGAAATGATACGAGAAATTTGCCTGTGTGTGTGTGGTACTTATGTGTGTGTGTCTCACCCTGCCTCTTTGGAGCTCAACATTTTGGCCCATATGAGGTCCGTGTCGATAGGTTCTTCTCGTGGGTTGGTGGAGCTGACCTGCAGCATTAGACTCTCACAGGGGGCGCCGGTGAGCGTGGCCAAACCCTCGATGGCACGACCCGCCTGCAAAGCAAAATACGAGCCATGGAGCTTCGCCAGAGCTTTCTCTATCAGAGCCACCCACAGCTGCCTCCTCTGAGCCTGAAGACACAAACACACACAGCAACAACAACACTCAAGCATTTACAGATCTACAGTATCTTCAGGGTTTGTTTAAAACTACAGCACAAGCCATGCCTAAATATTAGTTGTACATTTCTGTGCACACACACACACACACACACACCTGGGAGAAGAGCAGAAATCCATATTCATCACAGGGCAGCATGTCATCCACCAGAACTGTGGTCCAGGTTCCATCCTTGCAGAGCCGGACCTGATACGCTCCCTCTGGACTGATGGTTCTGGTGATCATCACACGCTCCACCAGCTCAGGCCTCTCAGCCAGAACCGCCAGAGCGCTCAAGAACCTGGAACATCCAGAGATCCATGTTCTCTAAAAAAACTGTTAATACAACTATTTGCTACATGTGGTAGGACTAATCACTAAAGTATACATGAAATAAACAGTCACGTATACAGTATCTACACCAACCAACAATTACCAACAATTTCCCAGAAGGCCTTGCAGTATGTCTGAGGGCCGGGGCGTCCTGAACACAGACCACTTCACCCCACGATCTTTAAAATTACTGCAGTTAATCTCATGAGGGCGGAGCCACTTTTTGATTCGCTGCTGGACGCTGTCATTCTCAGGAAAGCCAACTGAGCGTGGACCAGGAGGAAAACTGTCATCCACAAAGTTCACTGCGTTCTACAACAAACACACCAGAACCTTCATTAGACATCTGACAGTCACAAAAACAAACACATGTAGTTCTCATCATCTCTGTACATGAGTGAAGCAGCTTTTCACAGGACATGCTGTGAATGAGACAGTCAGAAGAGTGGAAGATGTTTTCAGTGACACAGCGTCTGTCTGCTGAATAAACACAGATACTCAGCAGTGATCTGCAGAAACAATAGAGCTTCATACAGCTTCTCCTCATTCTTTCTTTAGCTTCAGGAAAATGACGTATGCAGGAGAGATCAGGAAGGGTCATGTTCACTCCTGGGAGATGTTTAATTGCTACTGGTTCTAAAAATACTCTCTCTCTCTCAATCTCCCCGGTTGGGTCCAGACAGCATCAGACTGGAGGAGCAGAGCAAGATATGTTCACACACGCATGAGGATCAAACTCAAAGTCACTCCAGAACTTCTGAAATCTGTCCACATATACAGAGAGAGACAAATAAAACTCCAGTAAAACTGTAATACAATCACTGCTCAGACATATGACCAAAACCAGCTGCTCATGTAACTTCATTACTGCAGGGGATTGTGGGAAAAGTGCTTTAAAACAGGAGTTCACATTGTGTCAGTAAGAGTCAATGAGACTCAGAGGAAACTGGAGGGTTTATATGATGCGGTATTGAGCCCTGCACACACTCAATGAGATCAGATCACTCACCAACATCTGAGAGCTGCGATTAACACCTGCTTCAATCTCAAGCCTCTGTTATTAAACTGACTGCTGCTTCTCGATTCCAGTCCTTGACAATTAAAAATCACAGATCTGTAGTGTTTTTGACTGCACAGGGTGAGAATGCATGAATAAATGACAAACCTAAGTCCAAAATACTTCAAACCAAGCAAAAACTCAGTCCAGCTCCGCATGCATTTCATGCTGCACCAACAGCTGAAGATAACATTCAGAAAACAAGCAGGAACTGAGAGCAGAACTTCATTCAAACAGTTTCCTGAGGCTCTCAGCGCACAAGCTCCTCTGTGGCAGCTGATAAAGTCTGAGGGAACCTCTGAGTGCTGAACAACTGGTTTCAGAAACAGCTGGCAGCAAAGTGTGACCACAGATCCCTTACAAATGTATCAAATATGTATTGGAACTGAAGTGCTGTATGAAGTACAGTATACAGCGTGTGAACACTACACACATTTTAAAGGGAACAATAGATATAAATAAATGTATTTATTAATTTATTGGTTTATGCCACTCCAGCATCTAATGATACATAAATGTATTGATCAGCCTACCATTACTGACAATCCTCCATTATTTATTGAATTTTATGAGTCTATAATTAGCCATTTTTCTCCAATTAATATAATCAATAAATAGCCACTCAAATGAATTGCAAACAAAACATATTTGAAGTTTCTTGTTTTTGAGTTTTTAGTTTCTGTGTGTTTATTTGTGATGCATCACAGCAGGTGGACTGTCTCTCACCTCCCTACAGAAGCTGACAATGTTTTCCCACAGTTCTTTGGCCTCTCCTTCATCTGTGCGTCTGCGCGCTTCCACATGCATGCTCTCCCTGCGCTTCAGCTCCTTTCCAGCTTTCCTCAGACTCAGGTATTGCTGCGGCGTGTGACACGCTGCACAGTGCTTCATCCGCCCCTCGTTCAGCAGCGTGCAGGCGGGACACGTCCACTGACAGGTGCTCTTGTCCTGAGCTCCTCTGGCTGATGGACAGGACACAGAGGAAGTGCAGGTGAAGGCATGAGAGTGGGAGTGCGATTGTTTCTGAGAACACAAGGAGCAGCTGGACGGCTCAGAAAATCCATGTAATTTGGAGGATCCGCAGGCAGTACAGTAACCTGCACTAGTTGGGTTCCGTAATGTACACTTGGAACACGCCCAAGAGCTGAAGTCTGGGCTGGAGGGCGACGCGGGCGTAAAACGCACAGATTCACCCAGCACATCAATGACATCACCACCAGAGCTCGGCCGAGACCCTCGACATGCATCACAGCGGCCCGCAGACGACGAGGGAGGAGCTGTTGGAGCCGAACATCCAGGGCACTTCCAAGATGGTGGAGACGTGACAGGAGGGGCGTGTTTGTTAGGCTCCTCCTCCTCCAGCACACTGAGGCGTTTGACTGGGTAACTGTCAGAGGGGGGAATGAACTTAGATTTGGTGGGTGGGCAGTTAGAGGGGGACGTGGCCGAAGGGACTGGGTTTGGGGGGCGCCCCGAGGGTGGGACTTCTCTTCGGCTGCGAGGTACAGGATTATTCTGAAGGGAGGAGAAGGAAGGGGGCAGAAATGGGACAGGATTGGATGGTGGAGATGGAGTCTCAGAAGGCACCTGGGGTGGAGAATCTTCCATCAGATCAATAAGAAGAGGTGCCCCTGCAGTCTGTGTGGGAAACCCTGCAACAGGTGTACATACTTCAGGTACCATCAGTGCCTCAGGAGGAATCTTGGGCAGAGAGAGTTTACGGGGACCACCGCAAGCTGAGCATGACATCGCCACTGGAGTGTTCACCAATGTACAGCGAGGACACGCCCACTCCAAGCACTCCCCGCCCACAGATACCTCCCCATTGGGCTCTGAACTCCGAGGCTCCCCATTAGCTACTTGACCTTTGGATTCTGGGCTGGAGATGGGCTCTGCAGGGGTGGGTGAGGGCTGCTTAGGTGGATGGGGTCCATTGGGGGTCACTGGAGTGGCTCCGCAGACAGAACATGAACCTAATCCATGGTGATTGGTCAGAGTACAGCGAGGGCAGGACCAGCGGGGCTCCTCAGCACTGCTGAGACGCAGAATGTGGTTCAGATCCGGCTTCTGGCGAGGAGCTTCACAAATGGAGCAGCGCAAAGAGCCGCTGGAGTTCAGAAACGTACATCGTCCACATGACCAATCAGATTTCCTCACGACTGCTGCCATCGAACCCGGAGAATGAGAGTGACTGAAAGAGAGAGAGAGAAAACAGTTATTTTTACACAATAAAGAACAGAAATGTCAGCAGAACTGCTGGATCAGGTTTCTGTTCTATTGTCTGATTTAAACAAATATTGTTAAAAAGGGTTTAAGCAATAATGTCATATATTTATTGAACATATTACATGACAGATTAAAGAACAACCAAGAACATTTTATTCACACTATCAAACATGAATGTCTTTTCAAAACGCTGCTTTATAAACTGTTGGTCTTTGGTTCAGTTTACTGTGAACACAGAAGGACGTTTGGCCCGGTTACACTAAAAAAAACACAGTGAAACATTGAGCACTGTGGGTCACAGTCATTAACACTGTTAAACAGAACTAGATCTCATCCCCACCACACATTGTGTGTGTGTGTGACCTGCAGTGACACAGAATCAGTGTATTCGTGTGAAGTCCGTGTGTGTTCGGTGACCTCGAAATAGTAAAAATCTCAAAACTTCATGTGACACAACAAGACTCCAGCAATGAGCTCATCTCCAAACTAACACAGAATATTTTCACCGTTAAAAGAACACCTTTACCAAAACACAGATGCTCCCATTTCGGAGCTCACAGGTGAAGATCAGAGGTGTGTCCTAACATAACGTCTCTGGTCATTACAGGAAGAGTTTACTCTGAAATGTGATTGGTGGGGGGATGAGAGGCTGTTGCCATGGATATACATTTCTAAAGAGGGCACCAGCTCACAACATCAGGATAATGACACAAATCCAGCGATGACCGAGGAGTAGTAGCACGTCTAACATACAACCCCAAACCCACTGTGTGAATGATACTGACATTCACTGCACATTCATCCTTCATGTTTACACACAGTCACAATGATGCAAGATACACAACAACACAAGCATGCATTCTCTCAGCCAATGATAAACCGGCATCACCAGCCCAAACTAAACACATCACAACATGCTCCATTTAACTGATTCATTTAAAGAAGTCTCTGGTAAACTGACTGGTTGAGGTGCTCAGCCGCTCTTACTCTGCACAGGTTCCAGCAGTAAGAATAACGCACGCGTTTCAGCGTGTGGAACAGTCTGAGCTGTCAGCCCCGTCTGCTGTAGCTGTTAAAAGGTCACTGACAGACGCTTGTTTTAGCTGCACAGTTGCTCAGTAAATGGTGATTTTTCCTTTTAATGCGTGTCGTACAGAAGCGGCGTTATCTTCTGCTTCTGTTTATCCTGTCGACTGCTAATGTCAGTTTCTCAACAACACTCACAAAGTTTTAAATAAACCACAGTTCAAATGAACAAAAGTTTGTCTCCTGTTAGGACATGAAACACAAACTATGAATGTATATGCCAAATCAGTTCATCTCAGTTTTCCACTCAAGAAGTCAAAATGTTTTATAAACTATAGAATCCTAAACACATCATAATGTGATGAGCTGTTAAACTAAAGACTATAATGAAAATAACACTCACACACTCCACAGAGTTTAAAAAGTTCATAACAATCATTTCCAAGAGTAATCCATCTCCAAACATTTGTGCTTCACAGGTTAAAGAACATCATGTGGATCCTTTTAAACCTTTTATGATGCTGTGTTGTGATGTTACCTGCGTTCTCTGTGTGGAACGGGCTGCTGTTGTTGTTGCCGTGTGATAAAAGTGGTTCCCCACACCGGACTGCTGTGGCTGGTTCTGAGCCAGCCCATCGGAGCGGCCGGGGGAAACGCAGAACTGCCAAAGCCGTGATCTGACTCTCTGTCTGAGGTCAGAGACGAGGCGGAACTCCCCATCGCCACAACAACATGTGACTTAGAAGCGCAGCACAGCACCCCTCTGGTTGCCTTTCATAAACAGATACAGAGATCACACGCTCCCAACCTCAGTTTGGTGGATCACACGTCATACATTCAGCCCTCAACTCAAGCTGAACTCAAGACTCTGTGAACTTCAGCTGAAGGTTCTTCTGCTGTTCTTTCACCTGAGTGAGAGGATAAAAGCTCAGTAATGACAGCAGGACACATCACTGCAGCACCAGACAAACGGACACTTGATGGGTATAGACAGATTTCAAAGCTGGAAGAGTCAGCAATAAAGTTTGCAGCCTCCATTAAAGCGCTGAGTCCTGCTATGTTTTCTCTGTATCAGTGGCGCTGATCATTGTGGCTCATCTTTCTGCAGCCGTCACTGAGATCACGACACGTCACATTTCATCATCAGTCCAGAGAAAACGCATGAAATCAGTTTAATGTGAGGGAGTCTGTCAGAAACACAGACACGTAAGCAGCTTCTAATGATGAACAATATTCATAAACAGGCCTAATAATGTTTAAAGTGTATGTAGGTGGGACACACTGCTGCACAAGTTCAGTCTGAGCAGATTGTTATTAAATTCTCACTGATAACTGATATTATAATAACGATATATAACAAATACAATATTGCTTAAAATATTGGCCTAATCAGATCATTGTTCTCTTCAAATACAACTCCAACAACAGTCACAAAAACAGTCAAGAACCGAGTAAAAGACTTGTGTGTGATGGACTCAAATAACACAAATGTTCCTTCTTTGAGGTTCTGACCCGGTGCAGGTGCTGCAGTCCCTGTTCTCCTGCGCGTGCAGATCCAGTGTCTCCCGGCGTCTCATCTACAGCTCCTGCAGGTGTTTATGATGTACCAGCGCTCTTCACGCAACATCTTCTCATGCGTGACGCTCGGATGGGCTGATCAGAGGTTCTGATGAGGCGCTGCGGTCTCGGGCCGCTGGTTGCCGGGCCCGGTGGGGACTTGAGATCCGGGTCTGATGCGATTAGCGGTCCCGGAGCAAAAGCATCCGAATGCATGACACACATATATCCCTGCTGCGGAGTATCTCCAGTCGGGCGTCGGGCGGTGCGGTGCCGTGTGCCGGTGTTTTTCTCCGGTCACTCATCGTTCTGTTGGACCGAATGATACTGCTGGGCTCAAGCCGCATTAGTTCCAGCTGTGTTTTCATGCATCTGTCCAGGGCCGTGACTGCAGCACGCATGCGTCTGCAGCAGCGTTGTGCGCTGACATCTGCACGCATGTGTTCGGGGCTCTCCAGCAGCGCGCATGCGCGGATCCAGCGCGCTGAGGACCGGCCGCGTTCATCCTTCAGACCCCTCTGAAAACCCCGAGATTAAAAGAAAATAATAAATAACTTTAAAAATACATAAAACAATATCTTGCATTGCGAGATTTTTAACACTTTCTCAACATTTCCTTAAAAAAGTAAAAGATTAGATGCTTTAATTTTACTTATGTTGATGATTCCTACTGCTGTGGCACTATGAAAACAATCATATCAGGACATAAATTCAGTAAAACTCAGTACAAACAATAAAATGATAAATATAAATATTTTACAAATGAAATATGAAGGCCTTTTATGACAAATGGCACTTTGAAAATAATTAATGTTTCTTAATAGGCTTTGTCAGAGGGATTTTGAGCTACATTCAATTATTATTTACGAATTAAACTGCTTCTTCAAGACCATCTGACCTCAGGTGAAACTGCGCTGCGTTCTGTATGCGCACACAGTGAACTCTGAACCACATCACACATCACAGCATCACACATCACAGCATCACACATCACAGCATCACACATCACAGCATCACACATCACAGCAACGCTGCCCTTCAGTGATGTTATCACACTCCATGAGACACAGATCGTAAACAGACACTCATCCACACAACTGTCAATAAACACCAGACCTTAACCACACCGTCAAATTTGTGAATCACAAAAACTGTGAAGTTATTTGGATAAAAGTGTTAATGAATTAATTTCATGTCAAGTCTGAGAGAAGCGTTAACCTCAAGTTCTTTCACAGGACTGTGAAGAACACAGAGAGTTTTAAATCAAAAACGGCTAAATGATTGATAAAACATTTAACAACATGTTGAAAGGCACACAGAGAGAGCACTGTAGCTGCAGAAGGCATCTGGACACTTTAATCACATGAGCCCTGATTAGAAACACATTAAACAACCCTGATAAACTCATATCCCCAACACTGAGATAATGTGATCAAATTATTAAGAACAGAGCTGATTATATTATGTATGTATATACATGTCACTTTCACTTCTTTTCTCTGTAGCAAAACCTCAACCACAGTTTCCCTAAATGACCAGAGCACAAAGTGTGTGTGTATTTGATAAATCTGTATAGTCAGATAATGATCAACCTCAGGTAACGAATATTTTTCGCAACCAGCCATATCCTAAAACTAAATTTTATGACACACACACATACAAAATTATGCAACACAGCTACAGATTCTTGTGAGCTAAGATGAGCAGTGTGTTAACTTACTGAACCCACAACACAAGCCACAGATTCATACAAAATGTGTCACAACACAAACACATACAGTCCTGTTACACCAACAGTTTACCTGTGTTAAACTTAAACCATCATTAAACCTGTGTTAAACTTAAACCATCATTAAACCTGTGTTAAACTTAAACCTGTGTTAAACTTACACTGTTTCTTTATAATGTTTCTTTGTATCACTTTCGAAACGACTTCAGAAGAAGCGATACACGTTACAGGGTCAGTAGCAGAGACAGACTCCTACAGACACACATCATGTCTGCTGTGATGTTACGGTGTTTCTTACCGGTGCCGATTCTCCTCCTTGATCTGTCCGTTTAACTTTCCTTCTGTCCTCCGGAGTCGTTCATACACACACGTCTTTACTTCCGCTGTGCTTTTCTCTGTGGATCCATGCTTGTGTGTTTATGGGAGTCCGATCTGTCTGGACCTACTGAATGAATCTCGCACGGTTCCTCATAATCCTCATAATAATGGAAATAATCGCGGAGGGACAGATCGCAGCGCAATCTCCGTAAACGCACCGATGAGCGCTGCGCTCCCCGGGTCAGTGATGCGTAATCGCGTCCGGAATACGGACTCCAGAAGCCTGTTTCCCAAAACGCCTCGTGTGCGTTTGACTGGACAAACTGTTTGCTGGGAAACTTGGACGTGTTTTCCTCCAGGTGGCGCTCGGTGGCCCACAAAACGAAACTTCCTTTGGGCCTCGTTCAAATCTCACGGTGTCTGTTGAGTTTTTAACACACAGATATAATCCTCGTTTAATACTCATGTAAATAAATTCAATTATAGTATCAGTATCTGATAACAACTATTATATTCATCTCTGTGATATTAGCTTAAAATCACAAACAATTGTGATTGGTCCGCCCTGACGTGCGCTGAGAAAAGTAACATCACGTCTCATCTGTTTCAATACACCTGAATAAATACACGGTTTAAAACTAAACCCTTTATTTCTGAATAAAGCTCATTTGTGGCCATTCTATCTTACTGTCACTGTTAACTGTAAGTTTGTGTTATCAACAAATCGTAGCAAAACCGATAGTTTTGGTGTGAAAATCACAGATGGACCAAACAAAAAGGGAAAACAGAAATATATGAAAAATGTTTTTATCACCCCAGTCGTGGTGTGACACTGAATGCGATCGTTTTCAAATATTCGATAAAGGCTTTATTTTTTGTACTTGCAATAAATTGTTTCATATCATAAATTAGCTCTGAATTACTTCTGATGGTATTTTAGCAGTTTGTAATAGTTCTGACGCTGAGAAACTACAACACCAGTAATAAATCCAGCCTTTGCTAAAACGGAACAATAGCTCCGTCTACTGGCCAGCAGTCCGTGATATTTATATTAAATATGATCTTAGATTTAATATAATATACATCAGATTTGTGATGCTCAGCGCTGAGACTGTTGTGCTGATGTCTGGAGAGGAGATTCATCTCAATATAATTACACTGTTCCATCATTTAACTGAAGGTTAATACTGGATGGTAAAGAAAAGCACGATGAATTGCACAAATAAAAAAGCCACCGCATAAACAGCGCTTGATTTTTAATGCAGTGTTTTTCACGCTTGCATATTTAAACACTGTGTGTATTTCAGCTGAAAGCATTTACACACACTGTTCATTGTTAAACATTCAATAATCAATATTCACCGTATAAAGTTCGATAAGGTGAAACTCAGTTTGTCTAAGAATAACATTGATCATTTCCGGCCCACTTCAATCCACTTTAAAATGAGTCTCTAAGAACTCGACGGACTTTTCCACAGGGAACATCCGGGGACAGAGCAGCAGGGCGCCGGTGCGCGACTCTCACCTGCTGCTGCAGGTGTTTAACAGAAGCGACTGGAGACGAGCCTCCCGCGATGCTTCTGTTGCTCACATCAGACCGGAGGAAGTGCGTCGGGCGGTGGACACAGTCTGGACTCCTTGTTGATACAACTGGCGGTTGATCCACGTTATCAGGTGTGTCAGGACGCCGAACAAAGAGCTGCTAGGAAACCTTTATATATGGTTTAATCTCAGTATCAGTATGATAACATTTATTGTGTGACTTTAATACATGCGATTGACTTGCTTGTGATGCACCAGATAACAACATGCACGGGACACGTTAGTTGTTAATGCACCGGTAACCTAGACAGTAAAACTGTCAGGCCTAACGTAGTTATGATCTGAACATGAGCTGAACATTATGACATTTTTGTTGAGATGGGGAATCTCTTAACAGTGTCTCTTTTGAAGGCAGGGGAGAGAGCCATGCCAAGCCATGAAAAGATATAGGTCGTTTCTTTCAAAGAAAAAGATAAAAACTGAAGAAACTGTCAGACAGCAAGAAATCAACTGGTCAGACTGACCTGTGTGACAAATCATTTTATTTGTGCTTTCTTTCAACTTCAAGTATGTGAAGTGTAGAGGAGATTGTAGAAATATTGGAGGGACATTTCATTTGTATGAAGCAAACTGAAATGCTAGCAATCATTGCATGAACATGAATTTGCCCTAACAGTACCATGAGCTTATTTATTAGTCCAAAGAATAATGTTTTTTGATCACAGGCTCGTTTTGTTCCTCATGGACGGAATATTTACGGTCACGTTTGTATCGTTTCTCAGGATCAGCGTTTGGTGAAACACCAGCAGCTCCAGCCCAACAGAACACAGGTGTGTGTAGTTGGAGTTGGACCTGAAAGTTCTTCTGTTTGCATGTTCAGTAACTGATGTTAATGATGTTTGATTCTGTGTCTGATCTGATGATTATTTTACTCCATCCGCAGACAGTTCAGCTATGTCGGTGACATTTTACTGTGCTCAAATTGGTTGAGGTGTTTTTTTTATTATTTGAAAGGAAACATAATACTAAATATGCTGTAGGGGTTGGCCTTTTGGCCACATGGATGGCATATCACACAGATGTATACAACAAATATATATATGTACACATCTATGGTCTTCTCATAGATGTGTCACATAGATATATACCTATGGGTGTGTCAGTTCGAACACTCCTCTGACCTTTTGACACATCACAAGCAGAGAAACGTACACACACACACACACTCACACACACACACACACACACACACACTCACACACACACACAGCTGAACCCTCATTACCTCCCTCTGTAAACTTGTTTCTATAGTGTGTGATCAGATGTGTGTGTAGGGATATATGGACACGGCAGCTGATGTCAGATCTGATGTTTCCTTGAAATTGTTACAGCAGTTTTGATGTGTGAGACTTTAAATGGATTCAGTTCAGTACATGTCAGTAAGTTCTCAGCAGGTTAAAAAACTCTTTGCATTTAAAACTGGCTGTGAAATATTGAAGCTGATAAACTATAATATTAACTATAACTTAGTTATTCTCACTGACTGACCAGTTGATGTTTAGGGTGACTAAGTCTACCATATTTTACAAGCACTCACACCCTCTGAATGTTGTTTTTTAGTGCAAGCAGATTATGTTTATATAATGTTGTGTATTTTTACAGAGAGTTTTAGGGTACAGTATTAATTTTTACTCAGAAATGATTTCAGTTTTGCAGGACTTTCTTTACAGAATGCTTAGCTGCCACTGTTGACAGTGTTTGTGTCTGTTACAGTCACATACTGTACAGTCAGACTATTACAATCATACAGTCAGAATGACTGTATCTTCTGTCTGTGTGCAGCTTCTCCTGCTGGAACTTCTGCTGGACTGTAGATGATAGTATTTGTGACATAATCTATTTTCTGTATAAATCCACATTCTGTTTTAATGGCTTGTTGTGTTGAATTATGGATTAGACCAAAGATCAGATTTAATTGGTCCTACAGTTTGGATTTTTAAGAACAAGAACAGAAACCGTGTGTTTCATAAGAACTTGATGTGTTCTTGTGTGTTCAACACTGTGGGTTGTCGAGGCTTTTTTAGTATAGTAACTGGTTCATGTGAGTGAGTTGTTTGCGGGTATCTAGTGAACAGATGTAGTTGGGTGACGGAGCACTAGATGGCAGTGCTGAACAGCTGCACAGTCTCAGTCCGTTGCTTCCATCTGTTTAGTAACAGAGCTACAAAAATACACAGAACTCAAAGTGAGCAAAAGTTACACCTGTTAAAGAATTACTGTATGTGATGTTTTCATCTCTTTAACTGCATTAGTCATAAGTGTTTGTGTTTGTTACACACACAGATGCAGTGGCTCACCCCCCCCCACACAC
>JBAJNP010012455.1:0-13385 GCA_036877545.1 Yasuhikotakia modesta | reverse complement strand
AATGCATCAAATAATGCAGTAATGCATCAAATAATGAAGTAATGCATCAAATAATGCAGTAATGCATCAAATAATGCAGTAATGCATCAAATAATGCACTGCTTTAGATTATGTTTGCGTGACACAATTACTTTAAGGTTCTGCATAGAAACCTGCTTTAGTTTAATGTAAAACATCTTAATGGGGCTGTAAAGCAGACGGTCAAATCATGTTTATTCAGTACGTTTGTCTCTGTCTGACGCACAGGAACTGATTTTGAGTTTTGATGCTTTTTTAAAAGAAAACAAACTTTATTATTTAAAACGTCATTATTTCATTATTGTAAAGTTGTCTCAGGTCAGATGCGGTATATTTCCACACGATGGCGCTGTTGTATCTCAGTGTGGGCTTGAGTTCTGTCAGCAAATCTCTATTCAAATGTCTATAAATAATAATATAAATGTATATAATATATTCTAGATAAATGTCTCATAAGATGCTTCTTCTATGGCTTGGGTGTGAAAAAGGTTTATTTAAGAACTTTTGTCTACATTAAATCATCAATATTATGTTTGTGTGAGTTTTTGAATTGAATGAGTTGATCTTGTGTTATAAGGTATTAATGAGAATAATGAAACTAAACTGTTTGCATTAGATGCATTAATGAAAATTAAATCTTTTATTTCACCATTTTAACCAGATTTTCTTTCCATACAGTAAAAAACTTTATTTTTCTCCTGTAGTGCCACAGGATCAAACCTCACAGAATGACCAGCAGGTGTCGCCCTGTCCTCTTAAATACAATTCAGAGCCATTTTGCATAGAAACCTGAAATCTCACCTTCTCACAAATGTTAGTGCTTATAAAGTTTAAAGTGCACATTTCCAGACACATGCTGATGTGTGTAATATATGCATACAGCCTGTTAATATGAGTTTATATTATAATAACATGAGTCTAAGTTTAACACAGTAACACTTTAAACTCTGTTTTTACTTCACAAGCTGTTGTGTTTGTCTGTTGTTTTCATGTCTCAGGCGGTGTGAATAAAATACACAAAGAAAATGATTTATTCATAACATTTGTTTTATTGTTGGTTGTTTTTGTGAGTTTACAGACAGACAGACTTTAACAAATAAACTGACACAGTTTAATGATTATATAGTCTCATGAACTTTTGTTTACTGCATAAATAAACTTTAAAGACATTAAGAACAATGTGAGTTAAAGTTACTACTGACATATATGTCTGATATATAGTTGATATTTGTTATAAGTTTTTAGGATAACGTGACGGTACCTGCGTGTCCTGAGCGGTCAGACGCAGCATCGCTGCCCTTCAGGAAAGGCAGTAGGTTGTATAGTTACCTCCTGATGGGGCAAAATCACTACCCTGAAACCACACAACCTACTACCTCACCCTGTACGAACATCCCATAATTATCAACCCAGCAACCCAACAACACAATCATCCAGAGACACAGAGAGTCATCCAGTGTTAATGAGGAGTTATAGTGTGATGAAGACTCCAGTCCTGTGATGCTCACAGATTTCAGCTCTTCTGCCGGCCTGACGATGATGATGATGATGAAGATATTACAGCCTCTTCAGGAAAGACAGTACGTTGTATAGTTATCTAACAGGAAGTGTGTGACTCCACAACTATACAACCTACTACCTCAGCCCAAAGGGCCGTCCGGTAGCTCCAGGAACTCGGTTTCATTCCTTATAAAATAAAATAAGGAATAAAAATTCCTTCAGGAATAAAATTAAATCCATCATTTATATAAAACACTGAAAAAACAACAACAGTATATCATGTTGTCACAGTGATCGGCGCTGACAGTTTCTCAGGCACAGAGACCTCTGGTGCAGTTACCCCACATGCCCCGCCATCAGCACTTCTGCCCCCGCATAAAGACCCCCGAGGGGCCGCAGGTGCAGACAGGAGATACCCAGACAGCTGAGTGCAGATGAACAGGGCAGCAGCGTCTGCATGACAGGTTAACAGCAGACCTCAAACGCTGCTATTTTTATCCACCAACCGCTCTGGTTCCAGATGTGGGGATGAGGGGCTTGTGTCGGGGGGCAGCTGAGAGTCTGTGATCAGCCGAGAGCTTGTGAGTTACAGTAAACATGAGACACACAGCACTTGTGACAGAAACATGCGAGAGGCAAAGCAAGTTATGCAGCGGAAAACGCAGTAAATGCAGAAATGCAGGAACAACATCTGAACAAACGTCTGAAAAGAACTATTCTGCTGTTATTCTGCATCTTGATGTGTTTATTGCAGGAGCTGCGGTGTTGGCAGGTCGCATTTCGCAGGTTTCGACACGCTGCTGTCAGTGACTCATCAGCTCAGGCGCCCCCCGTGGCCTCGTACCCTGTGCCCCCCGTCACAGACAGACAGGAAAGCATCTGTTGCTGTGCTATTCATAGACCCCAACAAACACAACCTTCCTCAGGCCTGTGTCTCGGTGTAACTGCAGTAACTGTAACGTGTCGTGAGAAAATCAACCTGCAAGTTTAGGATGTAAAGCTGGAATCTTTTGTAAAAAAGTGCAGCTGTAAACCATTTCTTTAGCTCAACAGCAGAGCCTAGCGCTTGCAACATCAACGCAATGGGTTCGATTCCTGCTGCACATACTAATAAAACATCCAAAGTCACTTTGCATGGCAGCATTAATGTAACTGGTGTCAGCAGAACCCGTGACACATGTTTGGTTCCACGCATGTCTGAGCAAATCCTGCCGTGAGGATCCGCGCCACACAGACAGACCATCTGTTCAGTGGAAACATTCATGCAACGTTAGTTTATCATTCATTTCCCCAAACAATACGGATGAATTTTATGCCAAAATAGTTCAGAGAAGCATCTCTTATGAAGAACTTAGCAAACATGCATGAATGGCTCTAACAGAGTTTATCTGTGCGCAGAGACTCCAAACTCCAGGCTTGTATTGTGCAGCCTTGTAAGTATTTTAAATATAAATGTAATGACGGCAGTATCAGGGCTGGACTCCAGGGATCAGAGATCACATTCCACATTTATTATTATATTAAAATCGAAAAAGTTATAAAATTGATCCTTCCTTCCTATAGCCAAAAATGAAACAATAAACAAACTGAAAGTTACGTTACTGTTATGTTAGGGCACAACCACCGAACAACCCCGAAGAAAATCAACTTTAAACTTTCACAGGTTACAGGTGAAGTTCAGCCGCCGTCTGTCTGTGAGACACAAAACAAACAAACGTTGCTTTTATAAAACAAACTGAACAAACTCAAAGAATAAATGCTGTTAGTTCTCACCTGTGCCGGGCATCTCATATGAAGTCACTTATGCCTGAAAACATATAAAAGCTGTATTAATTCTCCTCCACCGACTTACAGAGCAAGTTGCTAAATTAGTTATTTCTATGATGATCAATGATATTGATTCCGTTCTAATAATAACTAACAATAATGTTCTGTAAACGTTAATAGATACAATAAAACTGATCGATTATTTCATAGTAGATTCATTAATTTTCACCAGACAAGACCAAATATCCACTGAATCTAATATAAACATGATTCTAGAAACACATTTAATAAATTCTCTTTAAAGTGTAAAGAGAATTTCACACAAGCACAGTATGATAAATAAATCTAAACTTCATAAATTGAAATATATTATGAAGGGACAGAGAGACAAAAATATCCACTGCACAGCCAGTTTCTCTCCTGCTTCACAAACTATTCAACACACAGATGCTGTCAGTCCACTGAAAACTGTTCGCAAGTATATGAAACCTGTAATGTTTATCAAACAATGTGTGAAATTTTATAGTGTGTGTACGTGTCTGTGTGTGTGTATTATTAGCCTAAAGTGTTAGGCCACACACACACACACACACACAGCTGAGTTTGAATGAAACTTACAGTGTTGCAGCACATGCGGTGATTTCCAATTTATTCCTCATCAGACGTGTTTTTGTTGTGTGACAGAGAGAGAGAGAGAGAGAGTCAAACTCCAGGAACATGAGGACTTCGGTTCCGCCTGTCCTGTGTTCTGCGGTTCTACTTCCCCCTCTATCAGGGCCGGCGCGAGGCTCCCGGTTCTCTCCGCTGGGCCTCTGGAACAAAAGGAGGCCTCTAGGGTGTCTGGGAGGCGTGTTTGAATCCCGTCTGCAGACTGCAGTTGGTCTCGCTGAATGCTGCGTGTTAGCAAACACACAATTAACGTGTCTGTCTGCATGCAAATGTCTCTCCGTTACCGCAGCTCATGCGATCGGCTCTGGGAGGCCCGAGGAACATTAAACAAGCTTCAACCACCACAATCTTCATCTTCTGTCCATCTCCTCTTCTTCCTCATCTCATTTTTCTGCACCCACCTCTCTTCTTGCAGTTTTTGCAGCCGTTGCATTTAAAATGCGATACAGGCCAGGTGTTCTGAAGACCGTTTTGCAGCTATCAGGGTTTGTACAATAGTTGCGTAAACACATGCGAGTTTGAGCAAAGGAACAATCCAGCCTCCCCCACCTCCACGAGTCTCCAACATGTTCTGCTTCCTGCAACGACCTCATAGTTTTTCTCTTTACCTTTTGCGAGCGTTCGGCACCTGTCCCAGACAAACTCTCAGTCAGAACACATCAAGACAGAGTCAGTCCCTCCAAAACGTGTTCCTCCACCACCGAATCCATCAGCGAGATGCTCGGGCCCGCAGCGCCACCAGAGCGGCCGTCTGCGGCCCGCGGATCGAGGTACAGGAACGCTCCTCTCTCCTGATCCCGACTGCATGAAAAGAAACCGTCACTTGCAACATGCAAAAAACACAAAAGAATCCAGAATTTTGCATTTCTGCAAAAGCATGCTAGCATCAAACGCTGGTGCATGAAAAATCGCAGCAACATGCTGGAAAACAGAAACGTGGTGGCGGGTTTGGGCTGGGCCGCGGTTCGGCTCTCTCGCCCGAGTCTCTCTCTACAGCCGGGCTGCTGGACGGAGGCCCCGCGGCAGAAACAGCAGCCCGTTTTTTTCTTTTTTCCTCCCTCCCTCGCAATCTCTTTCTCCAGCCGCCTGTCCCACCTCACGCACAGCTCAAACAGAGACGACCGGGAACCTGAGACCGTGTGGAGAGAGAGAGAGAGAGATGAAACAGGAGACGAAGAGGAGTGAAACTCTTCATCAGACGTCCCACATGGCCCTGCACTTCACAGAGAGAGAGAGAGAGAGAATGAGAGGGAGAGGGAAAGAGAGAGAAGGAAGGGTGGAAAAAAGCAAGTCCAGAGCAGGAGGAGAAAAAGGAGGGAGTGACACAGACGCTCCTCCCCCCGCGCAGACGCAGTGTGTCCTCCTCCTCCTCACGAGAGAGAGAGAGAGAGAGAGAGAGACACAGCTGTACAAAACTTTGTGTCAACTTACAAACAACACAAACACAGAATCAACGTTCTCTGAACATTAGCTAATGTTCTCTAAAAGTGCTCTCAGAGATCCATAAACATTCCTGCAGGACTAAAAGATTTTAAACGTTTAATATTATACGTCTCAAAAACGTTATTTTTATGTTATTTGTAAAATGTTATCTGGAAGTTGTTAGTGGAACGTTTTACACATTATACATTTACAAAAAGCTTCAATGTTTTTACAACATATAAAAACTAAAATGAACATATAAAAGCCATTTGAAATGAATAAAACTATTTATAAAGATAAAAGGATTATAAAAGATCAGGAAAAACAAACGTTATGATTTCTTATATTCACAAAAACAGGCCTGTTAACATTAAAGTTACAGAAACAGAAACTGGACCAATTGAAACTGAACTTCATTCCAGCCAATGAGAGCGCAGGAGAACGCAAGACTCCGCCCTCTGATCCTCCTCCTCACGTGACCTCCTCTCTCTCTCTCTCTCTCTCTCTCTCTCTCTCTCTGATTCTTCTCTCGCCCCGTTTCTGAATCCCTCTCTTACGGTGACAGAGAGCGAGAGGGAAATAAACTAGCAGGAACACATGAGGTTGAGTCAAACACACACTTAACACGGCGTTCAGTTTCTCTCAGTCAGGGTTTGGCTTTGTGACGCTTCTGTAATAAATACAGAAAGAAACGAGTGAAATGTTTTGTTTGCTCTGACTGTCACTGAAGAAACGCCGGAGGCTGCAGCCGCTCTCTGTCTCTCTCTCTCTCTCTCTCTCTCTCTCTCTCCGCTGTTTAACTAATGAGAGAACAAAAAGAAACAGAGACTGCAAACTGCACAAATCTGTTTTCATCTCTGAGACTCAAACTTTTCTGAGGCGAGATGTTACTCCTGAGGCTACAGAAGTTGAGGTCACAATCGTACACAGACTGTCTGTCTGTCTGAGCCGCCGGGGCGATCAAACATGGCCGCCGCTGACTCGGGTCCGAGAGCCGCCCGCGTCCGTCTTCACGCACAAACACACGCTAACACTGGAAGCTGAAGCGCAGAGCTAACAAACAAACGTGGAGAGAAAATTGCAGAGATAAATCATAATGTGGTGTCATTGGACGTGTCCAGCGTACGTTACCACGGACGCACCGTCTCCGGTACGGACCCCCGCTGCTCCTCTGCGTCACGTCTCACCACCGCTGCTGACCAATCGCCAGCCTTGTTTCTGGGTAGCAGAAACAAACGTACACGAACATTTAACTTCTTTCCTTAGAGATGAGCTAAAATCATGTTTAGTTATTTTGTTGAGAAATCTGAGAGTTTTGCGAGTTGTGAGACTGAAGAGTTTTGTGCCGGATCTTTCGTTGCAGGTTTAATGATGTAAGTTCATCTAAAAATCAAACATTTGCTCACGCATCACTGAATAAATATTATAGAGCTGGAGTTTAACGGCTGCCATGAAGCCATTCATGCCTCTAACAATGTTATATAAACATTTATCATCCGTTTTAAACAATATTTAACATTAAATAATGTTATACCAACATTACTGAAAAGAACTTTGTGGTAACTTTGAAAGAACTTCTAGACAACGCTGGGCAACATTCTGAGAACATTAGCTGGTAACCGCTTACAAACATGTGCCAGGCTAAAGAAAGCCATACAGATGCTAACAGGAAACTAGCGTTTGTTTGTATAACTGAACAAACGTTGTGAGGCTGTTGTGAAGTTCAGACAAACATTCACACAAACGCTTCTTCTCTCTAAAGCCACACAAAATGGCATCTGACGCCATCTTGTTTCTGATTAGACGTGTGAATGTTTTTCTAACATTTTTGTAACAAACAGAAATTGAATGTGACCCGTTTCTCAGAACATCCGTCCATTATTCACACAGAACCGACCTGCAGCTGAAATGTTTCTCTCTTCCTGTTTTTTATTTTTTATTTCCAATTTTGCCTTAAATAAAAGTTTTTATTTCAAAGCTTTGCAGTTTCCTGTCGTTTTTTCCACACGTTTAATTCAGCAGCTGAAACTCAAACCCACATTATCATGACGCCTCACAGGCGATTTCACTTTAATAACATACTGAAAGTTACAGCGTGTCTGAGGTTAGCATCTGTCTCATGCTCTAACAGCTCATTTCTTTCCCGGCGTCACGCGATAAAGCAACAGAGCGATTGAGGTGGTCCGACCTTTGACCCCCACACGTGCCTAAAGAGCTGCTCCACTGACCCCCCGCAGGGTCGCGACCCCAGGGTCAAACGCGTTACCCAGGGGAGTGTTTAGGCTAAATGCAGGGGGTGGGACAGATCAAGATAAGAGGAGGTAAACGTTAGGCTCACATCAAGTGTTGCTGACAAGCGGCTCGGCCGCTAGGATCCGGCTGCTCCTCTTGTTAGCTGCTGTTGACCTTTGACCCGTGTCCCACCTGAGCCGAACGCCTGGAAGTAAAAACACAGGTTACAGTTCATATTAAAATAAAGAATGAATGGAATTGGACAGTCAGTTGAAATATCTTACAGTCTCATCCACGTGAGTTTTAAAGAACAGCCGTATTATTTCTGTGAACTGAATAATAGCGTTTTATAATAAATTAATTTGATTTGAGAAACTGTGGATGTGATAACAACACATTAATTTATCAAATTAAAGATTTGATATCAAGTTAAAGATTTAACCAAATAACCACTAACATGAAAAATGACTGAAGACCAACAAGAATTTATAAAAGTACATTCTCTGAAAAACCTTTAAACAAATGCATTATATTATAAATCATAATAATGGACTGTACAGCATTTATTCTGTAAATGTAATTCTGTGTGTTAACAGGAATTAACAGGTTTTTGTAAAAAAATCCTGAAAATTAAAGTATTTTTAAATTTGTGTAAAATTTCTGTGTTTTTTCAGCTACGTCTTGCAAAATGTTTAATTTCTTTCTGTGTCATTATATAAAAACATATTAATAATCAAAACAACTGAACATTTCAATTGTGTTTCACTAAAATCATATCTCAGAATTATGATGCATTTACTAAATATGATTTTGTCCTGTAATGTTTTTTACAATAATCACAGGATAAAACACATCATCTTACCTTCTTAACAACATATCATACAATCAAACCGCAGCTGACATATTTTTATAAGATCCCATTTTAAGTTCATATTGGTGACAGTGACAAACACACGAACAGTAAAAGTTAAACTTGCACAGAAATATTATTTATCTGTCATATTTACAAACTCTCAAAACCTAAATCCCAAAACAAAGAAAATATTTTCTGACACTGTCATATTTGCCTGAAACATTTATAGTAACAGATAAAAATGTTTCTGTAATCCATCAATTTCCTTTCTTGGTTTTTGGTTTATATAAAAATGCAAAAATAAATGTATTATATATGAATATGGCCTGAGATTGGAATAAATTACTGTAGTCAAGTGTCAATAAATAAAATGCCATTTTCTCCTTATAGGAAACTAATATTATTTTATTCTATTACAAATATAATAACATATAACATCAGTTAAACAAAAGAAAAAATCCTTATATTGTCTTTGTTAAAAATGTTTCTTTAACTGACAGAAACACAATCAATGTCAGTCTGAAATGCATTAAAAACCAAACTTGTGTCAAAACTATTTTATGTAATTACATTAACTTTTCAAACATATTTAATTCTCATATTTCTGCATTTACAGTTTCATCTATAAAAACAAAACAATAAAACTCTTTATGGTTTAAAAGGAAGTTGCTATAAAACTTCATTTAAACACTCAACTGTGAGATAGATAATAAACTCACCCAGGGCAGGATTTAAGAGAACAAACACAATCTTCAGATCCGGGCAGAAATGTGTCGGTCCTCCATCAGCAAATCGTTGTGACACACACACACACACACACACACACACACACACACACAGAGAAAAACAAAACTCTCTTTAGCAAAAAACAAACACATTTTTATAAAGCATGACCAAATGCTTTAATCTCTTTAACACATGACAGTTTATTTCTGGAGTAAATAATCATGAAATTTCTACATTTTGCAGCCCTGAGTTTTACAGTCTGAGATCCGTCACAGCCCTTAAATCTAAAATTCACCCGTAAAAAACAACATCTGAGGTCTGAAAACACAACACTAGAAAAACCCTTCTGTCCTCGACAGCAGCAACATTAACTATCACACACACAAGATTACGCTCTTACTTACCTGAAAACTCAGTTAATCTCCGGCCGGTTGGACCAGGACTGAACAGCAGTCTGTCACTGGACCGGCCATCGACACGTTTCTCCATCTGAACCGGACACACCCATGATGTGTTCTGTGATCCACACGACTCAAACCCAACCGGTCCGGTCTGCTGATCACGGATCAGTTACATGTGCTGTGCTGCTAAAATCACTTCAGTAAACTCTCATCTGACATGTTTCATTGCCATTTAGTTTTACATCTCACTGAACAAAAACATCATTATTATATTTAAAAATGTCGATTTGTGTAATACAACTATATCTGAGGAAACAGCGAGTGTTTATTTTGAATAGAAGAACTTTATTTAGTTTGTGTGAACACTAAACATCTGAGCCTTTGTTTAAACCTTCTTCACAAAACCGGTTTGTGTCTCTGAAAACTTAAATCAGCTTCAAAGATCTTAAACTAACAAATACTTTTTGTATTTGTACTTTTTCCAACTGGACATTATAAAACATGAATGCAGTACAATCGTCTCAAAACTTTCACACTGTACATACAGTAAAACCAGAATATATTCAAACACTAAAGTCACACTGAAATACAGTCTGTCATCACACAAGATAAATTATTAAACTATAATTATATTCTGTCAAATAAATAATATACATCATATTATTGTAACTGTAATGTGTGATTATTAACACAGTACAGCTCAACATAAATCACTGCCACATTAACACTGATAAATATTCACTGTACAAAATTATACAGTTTTAAATTAATTTTATTTTACAATCTAATATTTTAATACATTTTTTAATATTAACCAAATCCTTTAAAACATGCAAAAAGTTTTTAAATGAAGTTTCTGTAATCAGATGTTTTCAGATAATATAAAAAACTGAAGATGAATCTGTCTGTCTGTCACATTCACAGCTGTCTGTCTGTCCGAGCACTTTCATAAAAAAACTGATATTAAAACACACCTAAATGATTCTGGATTCACTTAAAAACAAATGAGAGAATTAATTTATCATGATTTTTTCACTAATAATCTCCAGCCCTGCTTTCCTTTCTTAAAGGTCTCTCTCCCTCTCTGTCCGTCTCTCTCTCTCCCTCTCTGTCCTTCTCTCTCTCTCTCTCTGTCTGTCTCTCTCTCTCTCTCTGTCTGTCTGTCTCTCTCTCTGTCTGTCTGTCTCTCGAGACTGGGGCTGGGTGAACTTCAGAGGTCATGTGTGCCAAGCCAATGACAAGAGACTCTTTTATGTGGAGCGTATGCAGATAAACACTTCTGTGTGCAGATGGCGTGAGAGAGACTGTGTACATGCGCCGAACTGGGAACTGCAGGTTAAACGGGAGTAAATGAAGTTTTACAAACGTTAAGATGTTTGTTTGGGGATCTGATGTTTGGAGTCAATCACACACAGCTAACATTCCCAGAACATTGGCTAACATTCTCCAAAGGTTCTGAGTTAACAAAAGCGTCAGTAAAATGTTAACTTAAAGTATCAAAAATGTAATTCTGAAATTGTGAAATTGAATACGTTTGTTTAACCAAGCAATAACATTAATACAACATCTAACAACATTGTTAGTTAATGGAAATGTTATGTAAACGTTCCCACAACGTAAGACTGGCTGACATGATGACACCTGCGGGTGTCGTTTGGGTCTGGAGGTAAACAAGTTCACAGACTGTTGGCCAGACGACGCGTGAGTAAATATACCTGCCCTTCCATTCAAATTCATAGTGTCAGTAACACAACCTCCCTGTCTGTAACACACACATACACACACAAACTAACACACAAACTAACAAACACTCACAAACAAACTAACACACACACACATACTAACACACACACACACAAACTAACAAACACACACTCACAAACAAACTAACACACACACACACACACACAAACTAACAAACACACAAACTCACACACACACACACAGTGACACACACACTAACAGAAAACACAGTATTACTGCGGTTCTGTTGGTTCTGTTTGTGTGCGAGACGCATGTGAACATGAACAAAAGTTGCTGAAATCAGCGTCGACCCAAAAGCGGGTCAGAACGTTTGATTCTGGGCTGCGGTCCACCGGCCGCCTGTCTGTCAGATAACTTACAAACCAAACGCTTCGCTGAGGAGATTTTATTTCAAATCTAGTTGTTAGTGGATTTTTCTGGCCCATTAAACATGATAAACATAAACATACAATTATGTGTTTTTGTCATCAGCTGTAAACTTATAACAGAAATGTGTGAGAAAGTCTCCAGCCATTAATGTGACACAAAGTTTGCATGAAATTAACTGTTATTTTACATTTATCATGTTTTTAACCAATCACTGTAGTTCAAAAGGTTGTAAAAACATTATAAAAATGTTACAGAATTACAAAATGTTTGAATAACGTTCTAACCAAACGACATGTAAACCTTACAGCCTAACAGTGTTAGAAAACTAACCTAACAGCTGAGGTGAATAAAGATCAGATTTTACTCGGATCTCGACTCCATCCACAGGGAAACAACATTAATTTAGTTTATAATAATGGCTGAAGCTTCACACAACACGGCGGAGGCGTTTTGACTCGACACAAACGTTGTTTATGTGTTTCAGAGTGAAGATAAATCCCAAAACATTCAAATGAATCTCAGCTGAAGAGCTTAAAGAGACACTTCTCTCAAAAATGAAAAAACAGGTCTCTCACCCCGTTTATAATATTTATAAATGTTTAAGGATGTGTGAGTGCGAGCTGGAGTCAAACATACAGTTTGTACAGTATAAAGTCTTAAAGCATAAAAGCCTAATGTGTGATTCTGACCGGATTATACAAACTTAACAAAACTTTCTAATATTATAATGATAACTGTCTGAATGCATTAACTGTGTTCAAATATTTAATTGCTCTTGTTCATAATATTTACAATAAATATGAATAGTTATAGAAAAATCTACCTATGGATTATTTTATTAATCTCAGGATTTTTTAATATTTTGGTGTCTGTCCAAATAAATAAAGCACAGAAGTGCATGAACGTACAGTATATGTACAGTACGAGTACAGTACGAGTACAGTATGTGTACTAACAAGCTGACACTGTAATTTCGGGGACAGAAACAAACAGACAGAAAACAGTCCGTTTCAATCCCGGATAGAACCGAACAGAACCTCTGAGTTCTGACCCAACTCTGCGCTACAGCAGAGACGTGTGAGTCTGACACTGTTTAAGAGGCAGGAACTCGTTTCACACGACCTGAAGTTTTGCTGGCAGTTGTGGGATCAGCAGGTTTAGCCAAAACAGAGAATAAAGCGAGAGGAGAGTGAAGCGGCAGCTCCTCCGGGGGCTCATTTTTCCCTCATGATTCACTCTGGAAACGAAAGACCTTCCCTGTCCTCATATGAACTCAATGAGCTCGGTGACTCCGAGGAAGTGTGTCCCTCCCTTACACACACACACTCACTAACACACACACACTCACACAGAGTATCACACACAATCTCTCTCTCTCACTCACACACTCACAGATACACACTAACACACACTCACAGATACACTAAAACACACACACTCACAGATACACTAAAACACACACACTCACAGATACACACTCACACACACACACACACTCACAGATACACACTCACACACACTCACAGATACACTAACACACATACACTCACAGATACACACTCACACACACACACTCACACCAAAACTGGGTCATTCGTAATTGACTCAGAGACTCAGATGTAAACACAGCAGCTCCGGCATTAAATCAGGATAAACAGAATAAT
>JBAJNP010012454.1:0-13387 GCA_036877545.1 Yasuhikotakia modesta | reverse complement strand
AAGAGAGCTGGCTGTGTTCAAGGCTCTACAGCGCCCTCAGCTGTCTATGAAATAAATTGCAGCATTTAATGACACCGATTTGTTATTAGATGCATTGCTTTTAATGAATGACTCTTAAGTTAAACGCAACACTCGATAACATGTCACTGAAATGTCAACAGTATATAGAAAGTGTTTTATTAAAATCACTCTATCGCTTATGAAAATCTGATATTAGTGTCCCAGCGGAAAGTAGAACCATGAGACCATTAATGTGCGTGCGTGCGTCCGTACGTGCCTGTCTGCCTGCGTGCGTGCGTCCGTACGTGCCTGTCTGCCTGCCTGCGTGCGTGCGTGCGCGTGTTTGGAGAGGGGGTCTGTGGTGTCTTCCGTCTTCAAAGACCCTAGAAGATGCATCGTCATGCTCTGACATCATCGTGACTAGTTAATTGAGGTTGTCAACCTAGTGTGTCACACTAAATGAATTGTTTCACTCCAGTAATCCGCAGGAAGATTCGCATCACGGCTAATTCCTCAATCTTCTTGTCGTCATTAGGTCTTGATTAGAGGGAAATTATGGCATCGCAAGTAAACAAGATACAGATGTTAATGTGGTAATAGCTTTCCCTCAGGCCTGAACAAGCCAGATTATAGCAATCATTCACAAATCCTATCACAATAAAACGGAACAACAAACATGTGCAATGAACACACACACAGAAACACACACAGACCTTTAAAGCTATATTAGGGAGAAATTTTCCATGCTAAGAAAATTATATTTATTACACTCTCTCTAAACTCAAACCTGCAAAACATGGGCATGCATTGCAAACAGTAGAGACAAGTTTAAATGTCCTTTGTGGAAGAACAAATGTAACACAAACATAACCAAACACACGCACACGCACATCCCCATTGTTCCCTTTGTCCAGCCTTATGCTCATATCATATTGATTCACTTCAGCAGCTTTAAAAAGACGTTCCTTAAATAAATATATGGATTCTCAATACAATCCTGTACAGTTGACATGTCCCTCAATATCCAGCGCTATTTTTGTGGCGCACACCTATAAGTAAACAGACCAATTGTGAACACCGGTGAGGGTGCATGGGCAGCACACATCAGACAGTAGAACACATCCCTTATTTCATTGAATGCCAGTGTCCCAAATCTGCCCAAACCTGTTTCCTACAAATACTGCGCTGCCACGTGGGAACATTTAATGTGAAGTAACCTAAAAAAAGTCACCATGGAAAGCAGGTATATAGATACTGACTTGAAAATATAAACTTCCTGGACTGTTTATGCTGTAAAAAAAACTGGTGACATACAAACGAAAGCAAAAATCGTCATGTCTCATTCTACGTGGGACTAGTTTCCTCACGTTAGACTCACTAGTTGCACCAGAGGGCGGATGGCACAATTGTACCTCTTCTAATACATCAACAGGGGGCGCTCTGGGCACGCGATTCTTATGCGTAAACGGCGGGTGGAAACGTTTCGGGCCACCGGGCATCTAATTGAATGATCTGCCACGACCTTTCACGGCCAGGGGGAAATGTCAACGACACGGAATCATTTCATTTGACATTTCTATTACTCTCCTCCCAATATTCACATGGATAGTTCGTTTCATAATAATTACAATTAGGTCTGTTTATTTATTTTGCCAAAAGCTTTATTTTCAGATGTGCTTGATTATAAACACCCCAGACTCATTTCCAAATACTGTTGTATAATTTTAAAATCGTACAATAAGCTACATGGACATTCAAGCCCGTGGCTACAGTAAAACATGATCGTGTGTTAAAATAAAGGCTTTATAAATTCAGCTCTCATTGTTCATGTCAGATGTAATTGCGTTTGCTCTAATTGATTTGTTTCCATACCAAGAAGATGAGGTGGACCCAGATGTACCACCCAGTACAGAGGTATCGCATCCCCCTTTTGTTTTGCATTAATTCACAAGTTTATTGATGTCATTCTCAGAATGACCTTTTGCTATTACAGCTTTAATACAAAGAGCTTAAAGCCCAAACAGATGGTTGCTTCATGGGTTAAGGAACAACTCAACGCCCTTGCAAAGCTGGTGCATTTACGGTCCTCACTGCTCCTCATTTTAGCAACAAAAATATACTGTATCTGACGCCCTTTACATTCTCTCTGTACAGATATAAAATCACTTCCTTTTCTTGCATGTGAAAAGGACCATAGTTCAGGAAGAAGGAAGAAATTCCTGGGAATGAAACTAAATCCCAAGGGTTCCCAATGCCCCAGGCTACTGCAACTCCATAGGCACACTCGGATGGAGTAGCATTAAAATAACAAAAAAATGATAAGGTGTTTTAATGAGAAAGAGGGAGAACTATTGAGATAAATCACATATAAACTGCTGCAGTCTGTAGCGTATGCGGTTTTAAGGCATAATTGTTTGTGTATAACGTGAAATTCATATCAGCATTTCTCCGAAAATGGAATTCTTAAAGCAGCATAATAACAACAGATATAAATCATACAACAAAATCTAATCCATTTTACCCTGACCTTTGTCCCTAAAACGACACAATGTGTGCAAGACATAAAGAGAGATACAGTGCAACAGAGAAAAAGAGAGAGAGCGAGCGAGAGAGAAAGAGAGAGGAATGACTATTGTTCCATTAAGCTGCTCTAAAAATAACTACCATTCCTAACCAATGAGCTTCGGGTTGCTATAACGTCCATATCTTTATGCCAATAAGGGGGATATAAATTTGCAGTATGAGGGGGTGAATATTGATCACTCATTGCCAAATGGAACTGAATGTGTTTGACCACACAGGGCTCGGGGTCTGAGCAAAAACATGGCCTTCTAATTCTGCCTATATGTATAAAGCAACAATATTCCTTTTAACAATATTCAAATAATTTTTGCAGTTTGCTCTGCAAATAGAACGTGTGGGTGGCTTACAGTTGTCAGAATCTAGAAATGGCAAAACACAAACAAATTGATGTTGTGTTTTCAGACAATATTTCTCTGCTGTAATGCAACAGTTGTGAATGCTATCAGATGTTTGCCAATTAGGTTGTTATGAACTTAAGTGAGCATTTTAGAAGGATAAGCGAGTTTTATTTCTGTTCATTTCTCTTCTGTTATTTCTATTTAAAAAGTATAAACCATCTTCACAGTGACTGTAAGAGCCTTATTTTCCAGAGTCAAGTTCAAAATAAACTTTATGTAAACAACATTGTGCGCATTTTGTTTATGTTGTGATGACTGAACTGGCAGTGTTGATACTGACACTCAACTGTGTGGACGTAGTGTTATGCAATAGCAAATGTTTTTCAATTATAGATGCCATTGTAAAGATGCACTATTCATAGTCAGCTATGATAAATATATTTAATGCATTTATAACAAAGAGGCTGAAATGATACACAGCAGAGCAAGATATATATTATTAAACCAGTCATGCGATTCCAAAATGGCGGCTACATGAGGCTGTCTATTTTTAAAGAAAATAAATGAACTTTTAGTGTGGGCTAAAAGTTCATCTCAGTTGAATGGGCATTCATTAAAATTTATATTTTTAACTTTATTATTTTTTTTTATTTTAAAACAAAGCTACATCAATATTTGTCTCACAGCACTGTATTAAAACCCTTTATTTATAGACATGTATATGGTGTCTAAAGATCTGCCTGTCTTTAAATGCCATATGGCCACTGTCTCAGATATACAATTAAAAAGCTAACATTTTTATACCACAACATAATGTTTAAAGCTACTTGCTTTGAAACATCGTGTTTCCCTTAATAATGAAATCTTTCAAATCTAAACTTTCATGAAAGGGGTGTTTATTATTGCACAGAATCACACCCTGCCTAGAAGCAGACGATGCAAATAGACTGGCTCTTGGTTTTAGCAGCCATTCCAGGCAGGCAGTAGAGCATTATGTGGACAGATTGGAGTTGATACGTGATTGTGTGAGGGCAGGGACCCAGAAAATGGGCAGTTATTGAGACTGGGCTCTGAGGGGAGAACAATGTCCCATTCAATTGGTGAATGTGACACAAGTGTTGATGATGAAACGTGAAAGAGAAAGACTAGAAACCATGGAATTTGGGAATTTCATCACTCTTTAAACTTGGGATCAGGTTTTCCTTGAAAGCCTTTGAATTGTATCATGTTAACATCAGCGTTAACATTCTCGTGTAGATTCTGCAGACAAATTATGTAAACAGTCGGAACTCATTTGTTTTGTTTGGAGGCGCCTCATTAAAGAAAAGCGTTTGAAAGAGAGTCAGGCCTAATTAAAGTCATTTAAGTGCAACTAGAGGATAATCAATATTGATTTTTCTGAAGTATATTGACTGAATGTCACCAGAGAACAATGGATGTTTGTAGACATATGTTACGTTAAAAATAACAACAAAGCTCTGACCCAAATGTCTGAACATATAGCGGTGGGGTCCTGACAGGACCCTGCAAAAGGGGGTCACTGTGAATCATGCTCTAACAGAGGCAATGACCCAGCAGAAACAGATCATCAGAGCAAACTAGGTCTGTTGCCCCTTAAGTGGGCTGTGACAGTGGAATCAAAAGACCATTAGAGTGGTATAAGATTCTCCACTGTCATTGGACTCTGTTCTTTTTCCTCTAGCAGAGCTTCCGGAACAGTCAGAGCATCACAGAAACGACCGATTGGCTCATAACAACCTCCGATCAGGAGACAAAACTGAGTAATAAAACCACCTTAAGATGTTTGATGTTCTGCATTTAAAACAATTAATTCATCCTCAGAATCCACCATAACTGTTAATGAACATGAATGAGGTTGTTCACAGCTTCTACCTCACTGAAATACTGGAAAGTGTAAGCTGTCATTTGTCCTCAAAACAAATGAGGATGAGCCAAATCTAATACTTCTTATTAAAAATATAGAACAACATAAGAAAAAATACTTATGCAAAATTCAAAGTCATGTTTAAACATTATTTGCATTTTAATTAAAAACAGCCAAGAAACGTTTTCCACCAACATAAATTATATATATTTAGGATCTGCTTATTTTTTCTTTAGCACAACATTCGTTCTAATATAAAACATTTTGTTTGAAATGTAATTAGCATTAAAAACAACAGCTTATGCTTTTAAATGTATGACTCCTTGAAAATGATGAACTATTAAATTATAAAATGTACAAATTATTAATTATAAATTGCTAAATTATAAATGTAAATTTATAATTGTAAATGTAAAAAATGTAAATGTAAAAAACCCACTGACACATCTTACCCCACTCCCCTCTGCACCTCTGTGATAATCCCAAAATCACAATCTTGTGAAAAAGCCAGTTATAACATATCAAAACATTTACTTGTGATAAAACATTGATGCTCCAGGTCATTTCCCTACAATTCAACAAATTCTTTAGTGATTTGCATTGAAGACGGTGGACACCTGTATCCAGGCTGTCTTTATCTGGGATTTCTGACGCCTGAGAAATCATCGTTGTGAAATGTTCATGTTTATTTAAGTGGCATCGCAGTAACAGACTCCTCTTTCATTATGAGAAGGCAGCACAAGTCTGTTAGACACAGGAGAGCCAGACTATGAAACTACACCAGCGTTATGTATATTTTATTTGGTGAGGTTTGTACGATGGTGGTGTTTCACACCTCCTGTAAGTGCCGTAAGTTATGCTTGGGCTGTATCCTGTTTCACATTCGTAATGAGAGGGAATGGGAGAGGCGAATGTAATCACAGCTGCCCCTTATAAAACCCTCGTTGTGTTTTGCAAACCACATGCCACACTGGGCTAGCTGTGCCAAGTCAAATAACATGCATTGTGAGGTAACATTTACTGCGGGACAACAGCTTGATTGAAGATATTCCCATTATTCCCATCCCATATTCCCATATCTCCCATTATGATGTGAGGCTCCAGTAATGTGTCATGAATGTATTGATCAGCAATTTGTCACAGTTTGGTCTGTGGTCTTGGCTCTCTGCTGACCAGTAAATAATGATCATTAAAACGGTTGTGCATGACGTTGCCTGTTAATCAAAAATGATAAAGTTTGCTTGTGAATATCTGTCTGGTTTCACTGAGGATAAATATTTGTGATTGAAATACCATTTGGCCAAAACTAGGTCATAAAGTTAAAACAACAATCTGCACAGGAAATGTTAATTTAATAACATTAATATCCATTTGTGGTTTATAAAAACAACTCCAACATGTAATTAGATTTTCATCTTTAAAGAAGTTTCAGAAGCAGACATCCATTTATCTTAAAAAACACACTCAGTATTTATTTACACTGTTAAACTTGTTTTAAACCAACAGCACAAGATTAAATGGAAAGATGATTAAATACAGTTTATAAAACAGATTCTGTGTTGTAGTTCATTGCAATTTGTTATTTCACAAAACCTGCTCTGAACGTACCAAAGACATCCAAGCAGATAGTTTTTTCTACCATACAGCTGCCTATATTTTAGTGTACACTAAAAAAGAGGGGAAAGTTTGAGGGGAGTAAAAATTGAAATCCAAAAACTCATTCTACATTGTTTGCTCTGTAACATTCTGAGCAGAGGATATCAGATGCACGGCCAGTCTGAGCCCAGGTGGAGCGTGAGAGCAATCACTCCAAAAGCGATAGACAGCTGAAGAGATTGCGGTCTACACTGATCAAATCACACAGTTTCTTCTCATCAAAACCGACACACTAATATCGACCCCTAACATAAGACGTCTCACGCACCTGAACTCTTACTCCGAAGTCGTCATACGCCATTATCACGTTCATTTTTTCCTCTCCGTTTCCCTTTAATTAATATCAAATTGAATTTCTAGTGGTTTTCTAACAACTAGACAAATCAAATAAAAGGTTTTGGTGTTGGATAATACAACACGTCCCGTCTCAGAGCTGTGTTGTTCCTTGCTTCTGTTACACAGGAAGTAATCATTACACCGCTGGTGTCAACAGAGTAATCAGATCAAATTATACATGGGACTGTGTTGTGCTTGTTGTAATTGATTTACATTGGTGTTTACTCATTTACAGTGCTGTCTGCTCAACACCCTCCCAGCATCATTTTTAAAGCAAATTCCTGTTCTGATGCAGTGAACACAGTCTGGGGAATGTGACACAAACTATAGCTGCAACATATCATGGGTCACTATAAAATATAACTTCAATGTAACTATAATATATATAAATTCTAGTAATATATATCTAAAACAATCACCAATGACACAGACGTTATGATACACATGGTACATAATATGTGAAACCCCACATATTGTAACTGTAAATAAATGTAATGCCTTATTTTGAAATAGAAACTAAGCTATGACACACATAAATAGGATTCCATACTATTTCTAGGTCACTAAGCAAATTTAAGCAAATTTGAGACATTGACCATGTTACCTCCTTTGCACAAAAGGTCAGATTTTCATGTTCTCATTGAAGCAGGTGAGATGCTTTTTGGAACATTCTCAGATCATGCTGGAATAGCACGGATCATCAGGTTTTGCACAAATTTGTGTAGTCCATGCTGGCTGAAAAGCAAACACAAAAATCAAATCAAATGAAAATCAAATGTACCAGCAATTTAAATCTAAAATGTAAACTTCTGTTTGTTTACTTAAATTGGTGGGCTGATAATAAATTTGGTAATGCAAAATGAATTAAGTATTGAAAAAAATAAGTAAATTGTATTAAATATGAAACATGAATGTTGTCACACATGAATGTTGATGTATGAATGTACACAATTCAGTCTCTCAAAGAACAATTTTCTTAAAAATGTAGCTCACCTTTCAGCATCTGTCATTTGTGTCTTTTTCAATTACATCATTTATACTTTATCCTCACTGTCACAATGAAGTGAACATACGGATGAATAATTTCACTATTTTGGTTAGAGCAGATGTTACAAATTTGCTTCTGGGTGCAGGGCATTAACTTGACAAATTAAAGCAGAAAAACTGACATTTTATTTTATTTTCCTGGTATGTCTTATTTTGTATTTCCCCTAACAAAACAACGCTTTCTTCTGCCCTCAACATAACTTTCCAATTTGATTATTCTTTTGTAATTTTGTCCAATGATCTTCAAGTTTTCATATGCAGAATGTCTCAGTCTCTCACAGAGCAAAAGATAACTACAAATCTTTATTTCCATTCTGTTAGCTTTCAGATAAGTGTGGTATAACCTTTTACAGAAATTCTTAAACAAGCGAATATATTTTTCAAAATTTCAAAGGCACAGTATTACAGGAATGTTCCTAACCGCATTGTTTGTTAGTCTTCATTTCATAGAAATGCAAACGGTTAGGACAAGACATCCTGTTCCCTAACATGCTAATGTCTTTATATCGTTCTTCACTGATATTCAAAAAGCTTCGGCATAAAACAGCTTCTTGCACAATGCTGACTCACACATTTCCATTTCTGACTAAGCCTATTCAAACACAGAGGTGATATGTGCGTGTCTGTGTGCATCAGTGAATGTGTGAGTCGAGTTGTTTTAGAGTGAGAGACTGTAGAGTTAGAATTTAAGGCCTTTGACAACAACAATAATTATATGCTGTTCTGAATTTGTTTATTGTAAAAATATTTTTCAGTTGAAATTACAGTCTGAACTAATTAATGTTTTACTGAACAACAGTCTGTGTAAACAGACTAACAGATTAACCATGTGCTGGTAAAAAAAACTGCATTTTGCTCAGTAAATACAATTATGAAATATTATTTTGGTGTATCATAAAGCAATGCAAAGCAATTTCAGATCATTTTTAGTATTTGAATTCTAGAATGAACCACTGCATCATTGCATTGCATCATCACTGACTGTTCTACTATTTTCAACTTCCAAATAAAACTACCAAATGTTAACATATGCACATGACCTTCTTCAAACAAATTATATATCATATATATAATTTTACATGTGTATATATGTATCGTGTAAAAATCTCTCTATATTCTGCCTGTTTCAAGTTAAACAGACATTATGAAAAAATCCCATACAGAGAGACTTTTATTCTGTCCTGTGGAGCTAATTTTACCCCCACGGGATTCTGAAACAAAGACACAATGGCACAAACATAAGACTTTCATCATTTTGATGCAGCCCTTAGGATCTGCTGATATAATTCCACAATAAAACTCAAATCTAACAGACTGCAAACTTATATTATTGATAAACACCAACAGCAGGTCACATTATGTGTCTTTAAACTTGTCTTAGCTGTCTCTGATCTGCCCCAGTAGAGCCACAATGAGCCGAAAACCATTTTACAGTAGAAACTTTTATACAAAACTGTGATAGTTTCACATCCACCCCATTATTGTTTAAAAGTTGTGGTGGATTCATTAATCATTAAAAGTCTTGCTGGTTCTAAACAAGTCACACGTAGCTGTCTGCTGTAATTCTGGCTAATGTATACCAAGCTTATGTCACAAACGCAAACTGTTGATTCAGTTATATTACAATCACTGTGGTCATAATGTTTATGTCAACTGTAATAATATTGTGTGTGTGTGGCTATACTGAAAATTACTATGAAACAAAACCCTCACAATAGCAAGCTAACAGCAACTAAAGGACAATTTCACCTGCCTACAAAGTTTCCTCCAAACAAATTTGACTGACCTTGAAATCTACAGTGGATTATTTTTTGTATTTGTCTTCATTAAAATTGCGCTGTGAATGCGATTACGTTCGAATGATAGATAGGGGCGATTTTCTGTTAATTATGTTAGGCAGCGGGAATAAATGCAGAGAGAGATGGTTGCTTTGAGAGATTCTTTCCATATAAAACACGTGTAAACAGACTGAATGATGTCTTTGAGTTAAAGGGAAACTGTGCTTTTGGCACCGATCCCAGAATTACTGAGAAAGAAAAGAGGAAAATGAAGTCATGTATTAATCTGTGGTAATTGCAGGATACAGTCAGTATATGGGACAGCCGTTGGACATCATTTGAGCTGGACCCAATGGTATGTAAGCAGAGCACCAATTTTGGCTTTGGCAGCAAACTATGCTATTAGAAGAGCTGGAGGAATGTGAGACCGCACTGTTTCTCCTTCTGTCCATTAAAAAAAAACAGAACTAAGGTTTATTTTTATATAATGTGTTGCTCAATGTGTACTTTCAAAAAGGAAGAAAAGGTAGATACTTGACAGACTGTGAAGGCCCTTTTTCAACATAAATGCTACTCAAAAAATGCTCAGCAGGATGTTTCAAAAGTAGTTGGATTTTAGTATTAGGCCAGAAACCCTGCATTAAATGTAGGAGTTCAAGCGTTAGTGCTGTAGTGCTTAGACTGTTTGTAAAAGGGCAGACTGGGTTACAGCTGTGAAGAAAAAAAGTGCTGTTTCTAAATTGTTCACCCACTCTGAAAAGACTCAAAAAAGCCCACACTATAATTCAAGTCATAAAACATCAAAGGTTTTGAGTTATGGAATAAACACTACAGTACACAAAACTACTTCTGAAACATCGTCGTATGTAAACGGTTACATGTATATTGGAGACAGGTCAAATATTTACAGTAAAAAAGCCACTTATTCAAAGCAATTTACAGTGCATTAAATGAATACATTTGATCAGTTTGTGCATATTCCTGGAGAACTGAACACATGATGTTAGCATTGCAAGTGCAACACCCTACCAGTGGAGCTACAGGAGAACTCATCACCAACAGATGTTGCTGAAAACTGCTTTCACCACATTAATGTTTAGCTGTGTTTGTATGAGTTTAAAGAGCTAATCTGCAAGCTGGTTGGCAGTGGGATGTTAAAGGGTTGATTTAACCCTTTACATGATGCAGCAACAGCACAGTAACAGGAAAAGTAGAAGTTAGCATCCTCATAACCTCTAAATGCAATTAATTATTTATCCATGCAAATCCTAACTTCACACTCTCCTTTTCCGCAAGAGGAAATATGGGAATTTTTATCATAGTGAGAGGGCCATATTAATAAAACATCAACTCTTCTGAATGTAGTCATCTTTATTCCTTATATCTTCCAGGGAATATTCTCTTCTGGTGCCACAATGCAGTCTAATGAAACAGAGTGACAGGGTGGATTGCTTTTCATTCAGAGAATCAGGGTGGAATATGTCTCATTTGAACACACCTTGAGGCTGCATGAGCAGGTTAGAGTCACTGATCAAAGAACAAACTGATTCACGAATGTGAAATCTCTGACACACAGTGTGTTTCGGTGTTTCCTGTTTCGGCTGCATTACAGCCGTTCCTCTCCAAACAACACAACACAACAATTCGAGAAGCCCATCTTAACCCAAGACTCAGCAAACGATACGGTGTGGTACGGTGTTCAACCACACTGACACCCGCAGAGGAACCGTCTGTCTCTGTTTTATCTAAATGTGTTTTCTGTGAGGAAAGAGAAAGAATGAGAAATCTAAATTAGGCTGTCGGGGGGTCGTACAGATGCACAAATCCTCTCTAGTCTTCATGCATCTCTCTCCTGTCTGTTATTAACTCAGTCTCTCTAAATCAAAGCAACAATCAGTCTGAAATCACAGTGTTCTAAAATCTCACTTAATTCTTTGAAGATTTACTGTCGTGAGCTGTGCAAGTTGAAAGTGGTGACTGCAGTAAATGAGGGTTAATACGCTGACTAGTTTTAACAGCCATGAAACTTTGCCCAGGGCATTCAGCAATTCAGAGCTCTCTGTAATGACACGACTGCTGCCAACATGAAAATTCAAACTACAATTCATTGGTTCTGACAGATGGAAAAGACTCAGAGGTGGATGAGTTTCACAGTTCATTCACCATGTTCTCATCTTTTAATGCTGTGGATGATTTAAAATAAAGAAAAATGGCAAACGGTGAGTATCGGTACGCTGAAATAGCAATTTTATAAACGTTACATGTCTTCTGAATTTTAAATTATAGCCTTTGAGGACAATGCATGTTGCAGCTCAAAACAACTGTAGCATTGTTCTGCCATTGGTTATCACATGGTTGTGGTGTCCTGCTAAATGGCAAAATATGTTGTTTACAGTTGTTAGCAAGCCTGACCTTTTTTCACCGTAAACGCAATCGTTGCGGTAGTCAAATTTTTTCCAACTGTTATTTAAATGGTGAAAATAACATTAATTTAGACTGACGTTCACACAACCAGATACCCTGCAACTTTCATAACTACAAAGAATGAGATGTCCAGGGGCCCCAGAAATTCTAAACATGTTCTGTGGCATCAAAAACAAAGCTGATAATAACATCTTTTTCCTGCTTACTGACAAATAAAAGCCATTTCATGGTTACACACACCACAACACCAAGACAGAAATCAATTAAAAAGCAAAATACATTGCCAAAATAAATCCTGCTGAAGTAATGAACCGACTATTTGTGAATTTCTCAAATCCAATATTGTGGTTGAGTTTTGAGGAGCGAGTGTGGAAGATTGCCATTTTGGATTACGGTGAAGCTTCATTCATGTGTTATTTATTAGACTGGTGATGTTCTTTTCCCTCCTTAAACATATTTCATTCACATCAAGTCACCAGTTTGCGGTCACCAGTCTGCAATGTTGTGTCAATGGCATTTGAGTGAATTTCTCAACTGAAGCTGTAATTATTTGTATTTTGTGATTAATGTATACAAGTTGATGTTTTGAAGACATTGCAAATGGTCATAATGGGAGTAAAAAACAGGTTCAGGAAAAGACCTTGAGCCAGGACTTAAAACTCAGATCACTCAAGGCACTGCTACTATGTATACTGGCGTGTTGCCCACATGGCTATAACACAGACCAATGCTTGTTTTCTTTACAAGGTTTAGATATTATGTTAAAAACAATGACTGCATTAGACTGTGTGGTGATATTTTCAATATTTTGAACTGTATAATGCTGCGAATAGATTGTGTGTGAATATTGTTTTTAAATGCATGTCACAAAATAGGCACCAAGCAACATCAACCTACAGCTGTTGTCTTAATAATAATAAAAAAAACTATTACTGATATAATAGAGGTCTGAATATATTAAAAGTTATACGTCTATATTTCATTTCTGTTTTCTACATCTCTATATATGCAATATGCTTCAATGTTTATGTTAAACACTTAAAAATTGACCCACTACTGCCACTGGACTGCTCTCATTATAGACTATAAGCAACGCACGTCACTTTACACAAACTCACTGCAATCACTTTAGTCTGCGTTATTGTTTTGTTTCGTATTGTTACTGTAATGTATAGTTTTTGTGTTAAAAGTGTACTGATTGTACCGTGACTGTTTTTGTCCTGTGCTGCAAGTTTGTACTCTGTGCACTTTATGTTTAGACTCTGTCGGTTGTTTAGCTTAGTCTCTGTTTTTGTACTTACAATGTACAGTGTACTTTTTGTTCTTTGTACTGTGTTGTT
>JBAJNP010012453.1:0-13387 GCA_036877545.1 Yasuhikotakia modesta | reverse complement strand
TAGGTGATGATAAAGTAAGAAAATCATGGTAAAACAACATAAAAATCTGAACAGGTCAAGGGTTTCACAAACTTTCAAGCAGCACTGTATATCTCCATTTTGCACCTGCACTTTACCATATTGCATCTTTTTACCATTACACCCCAGTAACCTCGTAATTGACTACACTTCAGGCACATTATGCAAAATGTATATACCCCACTTTCTGTCTGTATATGTTGGGTTTATTTAAATATTTAGTTGAACAACCTGTGTGAATTTTTTGTTATATGTTGTGTGTTATATTAATACTTTTGGAGCACATTTTTTGACACTCTGTGTAACTACTGTTACATGGTCTGATTGACAGTAAAGTTCACTTTGACTTTTCCTTTAGAGTTTGAATTTTGGACAGTCAAGTATTGAATGCATGCAGATGGTGATAGAACTACTAGGCTACTAAAATATTTTTTACACTAACTAGTTAATCATTGTGTTCTTCCAGAACTTTGCTTCAAAAAAATTCTATAACTAGACCTCTTAAAAGTTTAGTTGAATACCCCTGATTAACACTGTTCACACGTTTCTCAATTATCACAAAACCACCTTGATTGCACTCAGAAATCCCCTGAGATCAGACACTGCTGTGAAAAACGCACAACCAAATATGTCTGCAGTTGAAACAAAGCAAAGTAGGTGTCCCAGATAACAAAAAGTTGAAATATACTCCAACGTCATGACGTCACATCTATCACATTTAATACCACCAAAGATAAAGTTCACTCACATGCTACGCACAGCATCCAAAACCCACTGCCCCCAGAAATGTAAGAGGGGCTGTAGACCATAAGAAGAAACTCCAGCTTCTTAAAAAGGGGTCTGTCGAAATAATTCAGGCATTATTATAGGAATGTTAACTGTCTTTTATTTGTCCAGGGCTCAGAGATGAATGTAACTTGAATTTAAGATCGAGCTTGCATCACGTCTTATTTCACTGATACACTTCCCCCGAAATGCCCTGTCTCACCTGAGAACCACTGTGCATGTCATTGCACCAACCTGTTAAATATGTCACAAACATAAACATCCGACTTATATACTAATTTACACATAATATAAAATAAACAAAATAAATATCACATTATTAGATAAATACATTTCCTTAAGGAAATGTGGTACCCACTGTGGCAAACCTCAGGGCAGAATATTTCAATAATGTTAATGTCTTAACATGATGCTTCAATATTTAAACATAATTCTAACATGCTTAAGCATACTGCTAGCATATTGTAATATTATTTATCACAATGCTGATTCAATGTTTTAACTCGATGCTAGTATAATTTATCTTAACGTTATCATGTTTTGGCCTGATACTGAATTGAATTGACTTGGTGCTTAGCATGATGCTAGCATGTTTCAGTGTGACATGATGCTACCATTATTTAACATGGATGAACATGTTGCTGCTTTTAAGTCTCCGCCAAAAGAGACCGCTTATTTGTCTCTAGGATGTTATGATGCCCTGACCCAATAAAAGTCAGTGTGGGTACTGTAACTGTAACTAAGGCATGGCCAAGTAAGAAATGTTACCATTTGTTGTTGGTTGTCAAACAATGTAGCCCCATAGTCTCTACAACATTCCCCATAGTCTCTACAAAAGCTTATAGTCTCCACAACATTCTGATGCAGAGACGTCACAAAGATCTGCCCAATGTTAAATCATAAAAATAGTTAATAGGGGGCAGTTGCCAAGCTACTGTAACTGGTTGCTAGGGCATGACTATGAAGTTATGTCACCAATTGCTGTTTCCTAGGTCGAGCAATATGAGCCCACCTAGCTCCTATCTTAAGTCTATGGAATTTTTCACCCAGCTGGAGCATCCACCAGCAACCCAAAAGCTTAATCCACTGACAAACAAGGTTTCCATCCAAACATTAATTCATAAGTAGTGTACCCAGTGGCGTTGTTGTGTAGACCAATGGTTTACAAACTCCTTCCATTTTGATTTGTCCTCAATTTCCAATGTCCCCAATATCTGGTGAAAAAAATCTGGTTAAAACACTAAATTGGATTACCATTGTGATATGGATTAATATGGATTCCTGCAATATAACATAACTCCTTAACTGTGCATGATTCAAAGTCTAGCCCCCTGTGACTACGTTACTTCTGCTCATTATGCTCATTAAGGTACCAGGTTTAATTCAACCTTTCTACCCACTGACTTAAAGCTCTGGCTCTTTCCTTTGCCATTATGCTAAAGCAGTCTCAGAAAGATGAGTGGTCAGAAAGTACTCAACTGGCAAGGTATTTACATGGTAAGTGGGGGACTCAACTAACATAGATGAGGGGTGTGCCAATACAGAGCCTTTAGGATATTCAATCGCCTGATCTGTCTCTCACAGACAGCTCTCACTTCACACTTTTCGTTACCCACCGAATCTGCTAAAAATTATGATGATTTCAAGAAAGAAATTCTCAAACGCCTCAGTCTATCTTCAATCTCCGCTGCCCAGCTATTTCATGAGTGGGTGTGCCCAGCCAGCGCCCAAGCAGCTGAACTCACTCGACTTATGCAGCACTGGTTGTTGGAGGGAACGCCCACCGCTAGTCAGGTAGCGGGACACGATCGACCAGCTACTCCGTGCGCTCCCTGTCATGAATAACACGGAGATCCAAAAGCGGGTTAGGCAGGTTTATTCAAAAAATCAACACAGGTAGTCACAAAAAAATAAACAAACAAGGCAGAGGAAATGAATCCGGGCACAGGTGCTGATGAAGCAGGCAGCGGGAAGACCGGCGGGAGGAGAGAGACTGAACCCGGACTTGAAACACCAATTCAGGAGGCAGTGGGAGCAGGGTCTGGGCACAAGGGGAAAAAAAACAAAAGAAAAAGCAAAAAACAATGACTGACATGGAGTCTTAACAAGAGCAAAAGCACAACAAGAAAAACACAGTCTTAAACTGGAAGGGTCAGGATTCTGGCATACACCAAGACGAACTGACAAAGAGCAGAAAACACGAGGGAGTTATAAAGGGGAGAAAATAAGGGGGAAAAGGTGGAGGTGATTAAGGCAAACAAGGCTAATGAGAAAACAAGGACGCGGGGTAGACGCAGTCACATGGCAAGCTGTCAAAACAAAGCCATGTGCTCCAACAACACAGAAAAAACCTGGGAAGGTCCTGACACTCCCATCGTCCACCAGGCGGGCCGTGGGGATGACAAACCCAACAACCATTGCTGAGCTTGTCGAGTCCATCAAGCTGGCGGTGGCGCACCAAGAGGGAGCGAGCGCTGTTCTTTCCCCAGGAGGGTAATCCAGGAGCGATGCATGCCCCGGGTACCCCGCGAGCCGTACACAGGCCTGCAGCTCCCGGTCCAGCGGAAGAACCGATGCCAACAGAGGATGCTGCATGCACATGGTTAGCTGGCTGCATCGTCCATCAAGAGCCTCCCCACGGGGCCCTGAGAGCAGAGATCACGCTACCAGCCAGCCACAACAGGAGCCGCCGCGAGCGCCGGGCTGGAAGGAAACCACGCCACCCCACTCTGCTAGTGTCGGATAGCGGGAGAGATGGTGAGTCCCAGGGGGGCTCATTTGCTTAGCCCAGCTAAAGGATGATAGACAGAAGCATTGCTCAGGTCTGAACAATCGACAGCCGGAATCAACAACCAGCGCCCTATCCTCTCCCGCATTTCATTGTAAAGAACGATCTGTTGTACTGCATTGCCCACGAAGGGGGGAGGTAAAGGAACTGCTGGTGGTGCCAAAAACGAAGGTGGAGATGATCATGGAGCTCACTCACACCCATCCGATGGCTGGTCACCTAGGAGCAGCAAATACCGGCCAGCGCATCAGGAACCGTTTTTACTGGCCGGGGTTAGACAGGGTTGTAAAGCAGTTTTGCGAAGCCTGCCCAACCTGTCAAAGAACCGCACCACGAGTTCCTCCCCCCAGCCCGCTAATCCTACTTCCGTGAGGATCTTCTGTCAGTTGCCAAAAGACAGAGCTGAACCACCTGGTCAGTCAGTTCCTTGATGTGTTCTTAACCCAACATCAGACCAACTTCATCCAGCATGATATTCGAACACCACCTGGAGTCATTGTCAGGCAGCGGCCTTATCGGGTCCCCGAAGCTCGGAGACAAGCCATTGAAGACAAGATCAGTGAGATGCTCAAGTTAGGGGTAATCGAACCATCTCGCAGTGCTTGGTCCAGCCCAATTGTCATGGTATCAAAGCCGGATGGCACCATTCATTTTTGTAATGACTTCCGCTGCCTCAACGAGGTCTCAGAAATGGTGGATGCCCCGTGTTGACGAGCTGTTGCCCGGCTTCTGAACACATATGGAACAATTTACTGGCACGAACAGAGACCAACAGCTATGGCACAGAGTCTGAGATGTTTGAGGCCAAATCAACGGAGGACACTGAATTAGAGGAAGAGCAAAGGTTGGATTTAAATGTTCTCAGTGGTAAGTTTTTTGGAATGTTTGTTTGAACGCTTTCAATGTTACGTGCCCACAAAGTTCTCCTGTCATAATCAAGTTATAGCGCACTACATCCATTTAGACATTAATCCTTTGCATCATCATGAATCAAGACTTTATACTAACTATATTTAAATGTAAATACTGTTTATGAATGGAGGCTTCAGGTTTGGGTGTTAATCTTGGGCTGACGGTGCGCATCTGCCCCGTTCGAAACTAAAACAGCACTATTTCAACTAAATTTGAGCCACAGTATAAAGTATTAGTATTAGCATGACAGCATAATTGGGCCAAATGTTTTTCATTATTGAATGCTATGCATTCATCTGGGCCATACATTCACTGCCATAATAAATAACACTCAAAGAGAACATTACATATATATTTATTTATTTTAACATACCATGGTTTGTCACTCAGAAAAAGGGAAAGTAGACTCAAGGTGACCTATTTTCTAGCAATATGTGAGCAAAACAAAACAGAAAAAGACAGTAAGGACGTACATCATTGCAATAAATTTTATGAGTTAAGTAAATAAGGCAGGCATCATCTTGATTCATACCCAGAACAAATGTAATTAAATGCCATTCTCCTTTCTCATGTCTTGCAGGCAATGCAGATTTTCATTTTCATCTTAACATCCACAATGTCCTCTTCAAATTCAAGATGAAGTCTTTTGGCTGGGTGTGACTTGACTGGTGTTGAACTAAATGGCAGTGAAGCTGCAGTAGTCATGTTGTCAACAGCCTGTATGCCTGTCAACAAAATAAAATCAGGCTCTGAATGTATATTGAATAAATATGAATACAAAATTAACTGTTAATTCTAAACAAAATACAATTATGTAATTGATTGAAAAACAGGATAACAGTGATGATTATCTTGAAGGATTAAACATAAATAATATAGAACAACTTCTTTACAGTATACTTTATAACAATCACAAGGCTATTTTCATGCAGAAAAGTTGGACACTAAATGAACTCAGTAAGTTTCTGTACTGTGGTCCAAAAGTGTTGTTTTTGTTTATTGTCTTAGTTGTATCAGTTGCGCACAGCCTAATTGTTTAATTATCAACTGCAGACAGCCTGATTGTCTTGTGCTTTTAAGCAGCGCTGATCTTCGGATCATGTTGATGCCATATTTTGGTATGTTTCTCGTGTTATTCCTTGCTGTGCCTAGTCTAGTCTTGCCTTGTTATTCCGTGTTCGTTTGATTCTGGGAGGTTTTCCCTGGGTTTGTGTTTCCAGTTCCAGCTTGGTTTTCCATTTGGGTTGGGTCCCGTACCTGAGAATCTACTTAATGTCAACGATGTTGTCTTGGACTTAATGTAATTAGTCTCTGCCAGCAAGGCGAGTTACACTCCGTATACCGTATATTTAATTGACTCTGCACAAAAACTGCACCACTCAAAAAAAGAAATGCACCAAGACATGACCACTCAATAAAACCACTTGAGGTGGTGAAATCCTCTATCGGTGTAACTCTAACTCTGTGAATTAATGCCTCCTAGTCTACAGGATTCTCTACGAAAGGGCATGCCATTTTTATTTTTAAACAGTCTGCAAGACGGAAATATGTGCAATAAATGAATTAGCAGAGAGAATTAATTAAATATTTCAAAGTCAAAGTCTGCTTTATTGTCAGATCTTCCATATGTACAGTACATACAGAGAATTGAAATTTCGTTACTCTCAGACCCCAGATACATACAGGTAAACAAGATTAAGCGACAAGAAGTACAAACAAAGGTTATTTACAAAATAAAGTGACTTAAGAGATTAAAGTGGCAATGGCAGATGGTAGTGCAAAACAGTTAAATAATCAGTGCAATTTTATGGTGTAGTGCAGGGCTTAATAGTCTAGAGTTGGGAGGGAGTTCAGCGTCCTGACAGCCTGGTGGATGAGGCTGTCCTTCAGTCTGCTGGTCCTGGCCTGAAGACTGCGCAGTCTCCTCCCTGATGACAGCAGACTGAAGAGGCTGTGTGATGGGTGGGTGGGGTCACCAGCAATGCTGAGGGCTTTGCGGGTGAGTCGGGTGTTGTAGATGGGGAGAGACACCAGCGATCTTCTCAGCTGCTCTCACTATGCGTTGAAGTGACTTCCGACAGGATGCATTGCAGGCACTGTACCACACAGTGATGCAGCTGGCCAGGATGCTCTTGATGGTGCCTCTGTAGAAGGTGCACATGATGGGAGCTGGGGCTCTGGCTCTTCTCAGTTTGCGGAGGAAGTGGAGTTGCTGCTGTGCGTTCTTGGTCAGTGCTGAGGTGTTGGCGGTCCAGGAGTCTTCTGTGATGTGCACACCCAGGAACTTAGTGCTGCTCACTCTTTTTTTCACAGTCACATCGTTAATGGTCAGAGGAGCATGCTGAGTGTGCATTCTCCTGAAGTCAACAACAATCTCCTTCGTCTTCTTCACATTCAGAAAGAGATTGTTGTCACCGCACCACCTGGTCAAGCGGCTCACCTCAGCATGGGTCAGCAGAGTGAAGAGCAGGGGGCTCAGAACACATCCTTGAGGGTCCCCAGTGTTCAGAATGATGGTGCTGGATGTGTTGCTGCCGACCCGTACTGCCTGCGGTCTCCCGGTCAGGAAGTCCAACAGCCAGTGGAACAGCGATGTTTAGTCCCAGCTGAGACAGTTTCTGGGTAAGCTGTTGAGGGATGATAGTGTTGAATTCTGAACTGAAGTCTATGAACAGCATTCTGACATATAAGTCTTTTATGTCCCGCTGGGTGGAGGACAGTGGTGATGGCATCATCAGTCGAGCGGTTTGACCGATATGCAAACTGGTAGGGGTCCAGGGAGGGGGGGAGGAAAGACTTAATGTGGTGCATGGCTAGCCTTAAAGCACTATATAAGGATGGGGGTAAGTGCGACTGGGTGGTAGTCGTTGAGGCAGGATGGGGATGATTTCTTTGGGACTGGAATGACAGTGGTTGCCTTGAAGCACATGGGGACAACAGCCTGACTCAGTGAGATGTTGAAGATGTCTATGAAGACATCAGTGAGTTCTGCTGCACAGTCTCTCAGTACACGTCCAGGAATGTTGTCAGGACCCGGAGCTTTTCGTGCATTGATCCTGCTGAGGGATCTTCTCACACTGTCCGTGGATAGTGTCAACCTCTGGTCATCGAGAGGAGGTGGGGTCTTCTGTGCAGTGGTGTTGTTGTGTGCTATAAAGCGAGCGAAGAAGGTGTTCAGCTCGTTCAGCAGGGGGGTGGTGCTGTCACAGGTCCGTGGAGGGGGCTTGTAATCCGTGAGGGTCTGAATCCCCTGCCATAGGCTCCTGGTGTCTCTGCTGTCACTGAAGCGATGGGCTAACCTTCTTGAGTACTGTTTTTCAACCTTTCTGATGCCGCGTGACAGGTTGGCCCTAGCTGTCCTTAGGTCCCCCTCATCTCCAGCTCTGAAGGCAGCGTTGCAAGCATTCAGACGACTGTAGACTTACCCTGTCAGCCACGGTTTTTGGTTAGGCCAGAGGGTGATGGTCTTTGTGACTGTTACATCTTCAATGCATTTGGTGATGTAAGCAGTGACAGTCTCTGAGTACTCTTGGAGGTCTGTGGTGTTATTGAATGTAGCAGCTTGTTTAAACATGTCCCTGTCAGTGGTGTCGAAGCAGTCTTGAAGTGCCTCTGATGACTCTTCTGGCCAAACTTGAATTTGTTTTTGAACCGGTTTGGTGACTTTGACGAGTGGTCTGTATGCTGGCATTAGCATAACAGTGATGTGGTCTGAAGCACCAAGGTGGGGGAGGGGTAGCGCTTTGTAAGATCCTCTCTGTGTGGTGTAAACAAAGTCCAGGATGTTGTTTCCACGTGTTGGTCTATGTGTTGATGAATTTTTGGAAACACACTCTTTAAGTCTGCATGATTGAAATCCCCAGCCAAGATGAGAAAAGCATCTGGGTGGGTTGTCTGCTGTTCACTGATGTGCTGATAAAGTTCATTCAGTGCCTCACTCCTGTTGTTATTGTTGGAGTTGGGGGGGGTGTATACCGCATTAAGTATTATGGCTGTATATTCCTGCGGCGGATAGAACTCTCACACCGCTTGTGGCGCCTCCACTGTGGGCGAGGTGCAGTAGTGGGGGTCGGTGATAGAGAAGGCCTCTGGAGAAGACAGTAGTCCCGCAGCTCTTTCACGAGCGACGAATTAGGATTTAAAACAGTGGTCTTTCCGACCTTGAGCATAAACTCACGACTGTAAGTGGGTTTACTAACAGATGGACACAACGAGTACGTACAAAAACTTTGAAACTCAAGATAACACGAAAACACTGATCTGTTGGGAAAGAGAGAAGCCGCTGCGTGTGCACGCGCTGCCATCTTGAGTGTAGTCCAGAGAACATTAAATATTTCATAAATATAAATTTAAATGTATGTATCATATGTATATTTATGTATCATAAATACATAAATATAAATTTAAATAGAACATTAAATATGTCATAAATACTCATGGCGTTGTATCTTTAGTGTGCCTTCCTAACATAATAGTCTTTACTTAACGAAAAACTTCTGAGTTGTACTTTATGTTGTCCACCTGTGATTGGAGGGTTGACGAAAGAAACTCCGGGTTTAATGGAACCCAACTCAGACATAATTACATAATTACATACAATAGTTTTTAATTACCCACGAGTAAGTTAAAATTATACACAAATGTCGCCACTCTTTTAAAGTGAGATTACACTCGACAGCTGTTTATTCATATAATTAATGTATAAGCTTTAATAAACCTACGGTGTATGCTACTGTCCCCTGTACTGCGTCCAGACTCTAATATTGTAGCGATTTATAAAAACGATATATTGTCTGGCCATCTGAATTTAGATATTTGAGAAAAGCATAGGATCGTAATTTTCAGGTAGTTGTATGGCATATCGTAAGTGTATTTTAGCGATTGTTTTTTAGTCATCCATTTGGACATATGGTTCCGGAAGCGGTGGTGCGTGACGTCAGATTCGACTTCAGCGGATCCCGTTGACCCTCAGCAAGTGCTGTGAATATGGCGGAGGTAAGTAGAAAATACTTAATATTTTCCTTATAATAACTAACAGTTTTTTGTAGCGACATGAAAAACTACGTTTGTGGAAACCATTAAAAATGAATCATGTCGTGTATATTTCTTATGAAGATGTGTCTGTTTTAGGCGGTTCTTTTTCCTATTTTCCCCGCTGCAAAGTTAATAATAGCAGCTAGCTCGCCCTCATTCAGCCAGACACTCTTATTATAATCTTATTGTCATATAGCGCTTTACACAAATGCTAAAGTGTGTTTTTACTAAATTAAGAATTGTATGATTATTATATCATTATTTGTGTATTTCATACTGCATTTTGTACATTCTTAATTAATGCTAGGCAAAGCTGTAACAACCTCATCTTACGAACACACACAGCATATTTAATTAATGAAAGACTATTTTTAACCGGTTGTTGAACTTTGAAAACCGAAGGAAGACACGTTTGGTTAGTAAGTAGACCAAGTAATAACTACTTTAGGAACTATGCACAAAGCTTCAAGGTTTCTTCAAAAATATTGTAAGGCTCACGTTCTGTTTAAATTTTCTTCTTTCTTTCTTATTTTCCTTTAGTTTACTGTATGTTTTTTTTTTTTAAATCTGATTCACATATCAACCAGATAAAGAAACAAAATATAACGTTTCAGACGTCATATGTATTACAATTAAAGACAAACAAAAGAAATGGCAGATACCTTAATTTTAAGCCAACATAAGTTCCTGTAACCCTTTCCTCACTTCTTCCACCACCTGTATCAGTTGTTATGTAGCAGTGTTTAATCACAATCCAAACAATTACATATTGATAAAATCAAGACCTACTGTTTATTTTTTATATTAAGTGTCCCGTTTCTTTCAAAAATACATCTAATTACAGTTTTTAAGATTGACTTTAAGAGACGCACTTTATTTGTTTAGCTAAAAATTACAAATTCAGTCAGCCATTACAGCTTATGATGTGTGAATGATTAATTAATGATTTTTTTTCAGCCCTCCTTGGGAAGTTCAAGTCCAGGTAGGACTTCTGTTTTCCTATTGTGGTAAAACCTATATTCATATAAAGGATTAATCTCAAAATGGTGGCCAGTAATAATTAGGCAATATTTTTGTTATGACTAATATGAAGGTATTAAAAATGTGCACTGTATATGTTGACTTCAGAAAGCCAAAATACCTTTGTATTTAATGTGTTGCTATTATGGGTTGCCGAAAACGTGGCACACTTTTACTATCTCACTTAGGGCTATCATGTAGGACTGTTGCAACTTCACCTTCTTTACAAAAACAGCTCAGTCATAACATATGCATTTACTGTCTTCTTGAAATGCTTTGTGGCATTTAAACTGTCTGAAAACAGCTGCTTGCTCAGTGGAACATGAAGTACATGAACATGGCCTCTAATGAAATGTCCGCATATTAGAGGCCAACTGATATGGGTTTTTTGAGGACCAATGCCGATATCGATATCAGGGAGTATTGATATATCTTCTTTGTGCATATTGTAGTACAGTACCAGTTAAAAGGAAACTTTCCCATTTGTGCATCCAAATTTAACTAGTACTGTATATAGAATACATACAACACATTTTTTGCAATGATCACTCAATTGTGGCGATCAAACAGTTTTAATGTTGAATCAAAGATATGTAATAGAGACAGGGTATTTAACAATTTATTAAACTTTATTATTTAAAAATTGTTTGACAAAATTGCACTAAACAGTGAGTCCTTTTTGAAGTAGTCCCACACCTTACGTCTTCCACCCTCAACCATCTGTAAAACAAACAAATAAATAAATATAAATATATATTTGAGCTGGAAACAAACTGGTTTGGCACATTCTATTTTATTATATTCTAAATACTGTAACTTAATGTTCACTAATGACTTCATCTTTTTAGTATTATATCAAAAATAACTTGAAAGGGTCCATTTTTAATGGTTAGAGTGCATTTCAGTAATCAAGGGAAGTAATTGATATCATGAAACGCATACAGTTCAATAACTTAAGTTAAAACAAGTATAAACAGTGACTAAACACAAACTATTAATACTACATTAAACCACGAGTCACTCTCACTTTACTCCTTAAATCCTGATTTATAGTTTTGACATCATCTGATAAAATCAACATACATGTACACTAAAAAGCGAATTAATGCAGTGGTTTCACTTTTTTACTTTCTTGCCTCAAACTGTCTGCATCTAAATAACAAGTCAAGTAACAGTCCAAACAGTCTCAGTAAACTAGTGCTTGGAAACACTGTTGTGTATTCATTTATTGACAAATAAAGGCACTGCTTCTCTCCCACTTGCTGCACAGAATAGACGCCGAGAGAGGCGACACTGTTGCGGGAAAGTCGGACCTCGAGCCCGCGGTACAGCACTGGCGAAATAATAAAGCGTAACCACAGTTAAAGTTTATAAAAAAAAAGTCGCTGGGATTGTCAGGAGGTAGGTTTGATGGAAAAGCACTTAAAAGGGTCTGAATGTTGCTAAATATAGTGCTAAATTCGTGTTGTTGTATGTGTCTTAGATGTGTGAGGCTATTTTGTGGATATTTGTGGTGGTCAATGTGGATATTGTCAATGGATGGGAAACCTATGGGATCATTGTTTATTAACTATGCAGAAACAAACTAGTTAGCAAATTACCGTTAAGACTTTGCTTGACTGCATCATGAAGACCGCTGCTAAATGCCGTTGCCTGAACGAAACGCCTCTTCTTTACTGCTTTAAAAGCTTGGCTGGTTGCCAGTAGCAAACAATGGAGCGTGCTCTGCTGGCCAAACTAAGTAATAACGCCATTTCAAGCATTGTATCTGCATTATATGTTTTGTAAATGTTAATTTTGGTGGCAGATCGGTGACAGATTCGACGATACTGATATATCCACGACAGGCTCATATGGGCCGATTAAATCTGCAAAATGATATATCGGTCGGGCACTACTGCACATTTCAATTCAATTCATTCGTATTTACATAGCGCTTTTCACAATTCACTTGTTGCAAAGCAGCTTTACATACAACAAACGAATGACAGTTCATTACAATTATTGCACAATATATTTTAAAATCACTAAATGGTTAACATTATTCAGAATTACACTGGCCGACTCATAAGGGGGAAAAAAACCCTTTTGAGAGGGCCAGCACAGCTGATTTTCTACAAAAAAGATACAATATACGTTAAAGTTTGGTGTCTCTGAGTAGACATCAGCTGGGTATCAATATTGGCGGGTGGATCTGTGGTGTCCTCAGCTTCACAGCATCATCTCAGCATGTGTAGGGCCTGGTGTCTCATCCGGGGACGAGACAGGGAGACAAAGACAAGATCCTATTAGCGTAGCGGCTGCTCACAAGTAATAGTAGCATCACACAGTATGATGGAGATGTGTGTGCTCGGTTCCGGACAAACTAATTATTGCGGCATATGTATATTTCCCGGGATGAGTTATGTGATTGCTTTTGAAAAGAGGTAAGTCTTTAATCTAGATTTAAAGTGATCGACTGAATCTGAGTCTGAATCTCGAACATTACTGGGTAAGTTATTCCAAAGTTTTGGGGCGAGGTAAGAAAAGGATCTACCGCCTTTTGATAATTTTAATATTTTAGGGATGATTAGAAAACCAGAGTTTTGTGACCGCAGCGTACGTGATGGGTTGTATTCTAATAGCAGTTCACGAAGATGCGGAGGCGCCAGACCATTTAAGGCTTTATAGGTAATCAGTAGTATTTTAAAATGTATATGATATTTAACCGGCAACCAGTATAACGATGCTAAGATTGGGCTTATATGGTCATACTTCTTAGATCAAGTGCTGTGCGGCAGGTGTTGGAGATATAATTATCGAATGATAGATTGCTATCGAAAATCACTC
>JBAJNP010012452.1:0-13388 GCA_036877545.1 Yasuhikotakia modesta | reverse complement strand
TACGCGACATCTAGTGTTGATATCTATGCGATGAGGCTGCAGGCCTGCGGTGCGTCCGAAATCGTAGGTACTACATTTGAATTTGAACGTACTTCCTGACCGTGGAAACAGTACGTGCTATAGTATGAATGTAGGTAGTATGAATGGAATTCAGACGTACTACATCCGCCATGCTCATGTTGTCACGTTTCATGTATCGTTACAACAGCGCGAACATTTAAAGAGCCGCTTTACCACCCAAACATCGACAATGTTGGTCGAAACTTTTACCGCGTTGGTTGGATCAACAGCTCAGAGGCGTCGGTCAGCTGATCGCAGATCACGTCTTAATCGACAGCTTATAACACATTTATCAAATGATGTAAGTATAATCACCTATTTAACTAGCACATTTTACCTCAGAATAAAAAGACATGTCTGTGAACACTATGACAGAAGCTGATTTGGGGCAACGAAATAAAATAATTTATTGTTATGAGTGAATATAAAAATACACAAGACAAACATAAGAAACATGAATCAATTAATAAAATTGAACACACACGTGTGTGTGTAAATAAGTACATACACACATGCATACACATTTACATTAGATAGATAGATAGATAGATAGATAGATAGATAGATAGATAGATAGATAGATAGATTCTTTTGTGTTAATTTAAACATAAATATTTCATTACTATAGCGGATAGACAGTATAATGATGAGGCACCATTGATATTAGTTATATAGATATAATAATTAAATATATAATACATAAAAATAGATATAATATATTAAAATAATTAATATAATAATTAATATAGATATCATAGTTAAAGTTACTTTCAGATAGTAGGCAGATCTACAGTCCAGGCAGTTTACGCCCCTGTTGTTCCTGATGCGTCCAGTAGGGGGAGGACAATATACAGCGAAATAACATCATTCAAATCAACGCACGAACTCGCACATTAATAAACGTCCCATTTATAGATGTTAATTTTTTTTGTTAACTTAAATACAAATATTATATTAACATAGCGGATAGACAGTATAATGATGAGGCACCAGTGATATTAGTTATATAGATATAATAAATATAATAGTTAAAACAGTTAGTTACATTCAGATAATAAACAAATTTAGGGTGTAATGATATGGTCCATTGGTAACATATGTTGTATTCAGAACTGGTTGTCATACAGCTATGGAACTTTCAACCCTTTCTAAAATGCCAAGGTCATTTAATCATCTGAGAAGAAAAAGACAACTTTTGTGAACATTGTTTTTTATTAACATCATTTATGACACCGACTGATGACCCTTAAATTTGCCAATCTTCTTTAATTGTTGTTCTATCCTTCTGTCAAAATTCTCCCGCTCACTGATTTAAAAAATCATGTTTGATCATTTTTGCAATACCTTTAAAATTTGTCCTCAGCCTCCAGGATAGACAGCAAGGGCACAGATGATGGACTACCAGAGAAAGAACTGAGATTGAGAACACCCTGAATAAGCCAAATAGTTTTTTTACAACAAACTCAAAAGTGAATCTGACACATGCATAACAGCTAAAACATGAGACCTACACTCTGGATAAAGGACATCCATGATGAACTTGATCTTATCATTGTGCATGTGCATGGGTGTGCTGTCCAGAACTGAAGACAGGTAAGAGTGAATTTGCACGCTGAGAGTAAACCCAACTTGCTCCTGATTGTCAATGTACACTTGCACAGGCACTATCTTAACAGAACACTTGGATAAAGTGTCAAACCTCTTTGATTTCTTTTGGTCACTGATGATTGACTGTGAAGACAAAATTGACAATGACATTAAAAACATTACCATTCTTATATACGAGACAAGCTATTGGGTTAAAATGCATTAATGATGCCTGAATGTGGTAATTTGCTCATTTATTAGAAACAACTCAAACCAGATTTAACATTCAAACCATATGGGACCAAGGTTTGTGATTGTTGGTGGTCAATTACTGATAGTGAATAACTTGTTTCTTAATATAAACTTAAGAAATAATCTTTTGTTTGTTTGCTGTAATAAACATGAGTGTGCAGTTAAATTTTCCTTACTTTCATTTACATACATACAGAACGATTATAAACTGTTTTGTATGTTCGTAAAGTTCCTGCAAAATCCATGTGGTGTGGGTTAGAAGAATATCGTACCAGAAAAGGCCATCGTATGGCTCCATACCATCTCGCGCAAAACTGGAGTCAGAAAACCAAAAATTAAAACATTTAAATAAGAAAGAGAGGCAGAGCTAGCAGGCCTACATAGAATTTATGAGAAAACTAATCTACACATGGTTAACATTAGCTAAAATTGAACCGTCAATATTGTCTTTGCATAAAAATTATAAAGATGTCTCTTGAGAGAAATCAATTAATTAGTCACGACCTTTAGCTATTCGCTTATAAATTATACTTGTTGCACGGTCGCAGAACAACTTTAATGAATATGTGCCATACTAACCTCTTTTGTGTTGCTTCTTCATTTAGTTTGATTTGATTGTGTTCTGATGGCTCATATACTGTGCAGCCTCCCCCTACTGGACGCATCAAGAACAACAGGGGCGTAAAACTGCCTGGGCTGTAGATCTGCCTTGCTCCAGGTCAGCAGCCTGCCCCTACTCCTTTAATCTAGATTTAAACTGATCGACTGTGTCTGATTCTCGAACATTGCTGGGTAAGTCATTCCAAAATTTTGGGACGAGGAAAGAAAAGGATCAACCGCCTTTTGATACTTTTGATATTTTAGGGATGATTACAAAACCAGAGTTTTGTGACCGCAGCGTACGTGATGGGTTGTATTCTAATAGTGGTTCACAAAGATACGGTGGCGCAAGACCATTTTTGGGCTTTAAAAGTAATCAATAGTATTTTAAAATGTATACTATATTTAACTGGCAGCCAGTGTAGCGATGATAAGATTGGGCTTATATGATCATACTTCTCAGATCGAGTAAGCACTCGCGGTTTGCGGCTGCGTTTTGTTGAAGCTTATTTATTTGATTTGCATGAGTCTGGTATTAGTGCTGACGTGAATAACAATCTTAGAGAATTTACGCATAGCATTGGCCAGCACTTTTAGTTTAGATCTGATGTCAGACGCTCTGGCTCCTGGTACACATTCGACTATGGTGGCTGGTGCCTTTATTTCCACGTTCCAAAGAATAGAATCACCAATAACCAGGGCACTTGAGACAGGCAATTCAGCTGGTGTGTTGCTGAGTGGGGAGAACCTGTTTGTGATAAGTACAGGAGCAGGGTGGTGCCCTTTAAACTTACAGCTATGCCGCCTGACAGTCACCCAGATAGCCTGCTGCATCGGCTCTAATGCCGGAACCGAGCCATGTTTGTTATTTGTAATACTAGGTGCATCTGAAAGAGTGTCCGAGACATTAGCACTAACCGTCTGACTAGCCTCAAGTAGTGCGCCTCCAATTCTGCAACCTTCTCCGTCAGCCTTACTATTCCTCACTTACTATTTCTTTACACGTAATGGATGTAAAACCCTCCTTGCCGACGGAAGATGCCATAAGCTGTGCATGTGGCATGAAATGCAGGGGACAATAATAAGCAAAAGAGTGACTGCCTTACCGCTTTCATGGCGGGCGGTGAGGTCTTCATTCACGCGGTCAGTAAAATGAGGGGGACGAGGTCCTTGGTTCTGGCCTAGCTCGTTCCGTTCGCTGGTTGTAGTGTGGGTTCGGAGTGGTGGTCATCAAGCCTTGCCAAGTCTTGAGCCCGCGAGCCCAGGCCGGCTTCCCCACAGCCTTCGGTTCTGCACTCCGGGGTGAGAAAAGATCTGCAAAACACACGTTGGACGCGTCCGCCATTAGATCGACAGGGAGAGCAAAATTCATGGTAGGCTATATACGGATAATTGTGAACAAATGCTAGCGGGCTTTATGCTAACAGCGGGTGCAACTAGCAAAAGATTGTTACGTTTAGATTTACTATTTAATAACGTTTGTCAGAGTTTAATTATTTAGTTTTAATAGTATATTATCATATAAGCATCAGTTGGACACGAAAAAATAAAAAAAGAAAGGATTTTGGATAAAACTCCACAGAGCTTCAAACTTAGACGGCAGCAATGATATTTTGTCCTGTCATCTTGGGTTTCTTTGGGATGGGAATGATGATGGAGCGTTTGGAGCAGGCAGGGACTTTGCACAACTCTAGAGACCTGTTAAAGATCTGTGAAAAGATGATTCACCTCAGTGCTTGGGGATGGTGTCTTGAAGTTTGCGATGGCTTTCAGAGAAGTTGGATCGTTTGAAGTGAACTGATCTTCTAACATTTTTGCATAGGTCTTTTTAGCCACTCTAATTTCCTTATTCAGTGTGTTCCTGGTCTGATTGTACAAGACCCTGTCCCCTTGTCTGTAGGCATCCTCTTAGGGCTGACGAAGATGTCTGATTTTTGCTGTAAACCATGGCTTATCATTGTCAAGTCAAATAAGTTCTGGCAGGGATGCATATATTCTCACAGTAACTCATATATGATGTTACAGTCTCTGTGAGCTCGTCCAGATCAGTGGCAGCAGCTTCAGAAGTCATCAGATCAGTCAATCCAAAAACAGGCTTGCAAAGCCTGCTCTGATTCGGTGGTCCATCTCTGTACAGTCTTTACTACAGATTTTGCCTGTAGGTCGGTATAAGATGAACCAGGCAGTGATCAGAGAGCCCCAAAGCTGCCTGCAGGACAGAGTGATATGCTTCTTTAATTGTTGTGTAGCAGTGATCCAATATATTACTGCCTCTGGTGGGACATGTAACATGCTGTCTGTATTTTGGCAGTTTGCATGAGAGATTTGCTTTATTAAAATCCCCAAGAATGATTAAAAGAGTTCTGTGTTCGTGATCCGATCTGCGAGTTTCTGTAACCCCACGCTGACATGCACCTGCGGTGAAATGTAAACAATTATGAGAATGAATGAGCAAATGTAAGCCCTGGATCCCCTGCAACACCAGGTAATGATGGGTAAAATGCAGAGAACAAATTCTGAATATGGGTCACCATACTCATTTCAATGCAGCTCAAGTTCCTGAAAGGAAACTAGAGTCACAATTCCAACATGGCGGAATTGCGACTCTACTATTAAGTGAAAATAACAGCATTTTCTTAGCAATATGCTATTGAGGTTCACCGCCAACTACTCCCGTTTGCTGATATCATAGTTCCATTTCACCAAGCTCAGCCAATGGGAAAAATAAGCACACAAATGCAGTTTCCCATAATTCTCAGGGTGCTGAGACAGGACTGCAACCATTACATGCTTCTATCTCCACAATGAACTGCCGTTCAGGATCTAGAAAACAGAGCACATGAGCAGAGATGAAATGGGATTTTAGAGCATCAAAGGCCTCCTGAGCCTGAGGATTCCACCAGAACAGATTATTGATTGATGTAAGTGCTGTGAGTGGCACAGCAACCAAGCCAAAATTCCTGATGAAATACTGATTAAAAAAAGAATGCCCTCCCATGGAGGGGTCCGCCTTGACCCTCAGGCTGAAATAATGTGCCCCAGGAACAAGACAGAATCAAAGTGGAATTCTCACTTCACTGCCTTGACATTCAGATGGTTAGCAAGAAGCCACTGCAGAACTCTTCTCACATGCTGACTGTGAGCCTGAAGAAAAGGAAGAAAAATTAGAATGTCATCCAGGTATACATGTGCAGTCGTGGTACCAGTGAATGAAAAGTGACGTGGCCCAGGACTTGCTGAGGACCAACCAGAGATCTTAGTATTCCGCCAGGACCTCAGAAACATCAGTCAACTCTACCTGCAACACAGCAGAGACAGGAGAAGAGGCAGTGCCCAGGCAAGAAGGGCTCGACCAATTAACATGAGGGTGTCATGCCAAGGGTTTAGGGTTAGGGTTAGAGCTAGAGCTCTTTTCCCCAAAATGATGGAAACACTAGGGGACTCAGTAAGTAACAACACAGTCTTTCCACAATGATTGTCCGAGACAACAAGGGTGACAATGGTAGGTGATGGGGCAAGAGGTCGATTGGCCAGTGACCAGGCAGGAAGCCCCACCTGGCAGCAAACTGGATATTGACGAAGTTCCCCTCTGCCCTGGAGTCCAAGAGTGCCTGTGCCGGCATTGATGAGTTGAAAACAATCAAGAAAAAGAAGCAAGGTTTGGTAAGAGAGGACTCTGTCTTTTTCTGGGCACGACCTCCCGCAGTAAAGGCAGAGACCCCGAGCCAAGCATTGTTGCCTCTGTTGGGGAGCTTCATCCTCCCCAGATACATGGGCTCAGGGTAATTGGGAGGGGACTCCACATGAGAGGACATCTTGGGCCCCCTTCAACATCCAGAAAGGGTAAGCTGCCTAACGCTGATGGTGCTGAGTGATCCAAGTCTCTACTCACAAGGCCAGATCATAATAGCTTAGATGCTGCCTAATCACCCCAGGCTCGATCATCTCCTGCCTAAAAGTCTTAAACTATGCAAGTCTGCAGCAAGCAGATTTAGTGTCCCCAGACCACTGTCCTCACTCGCAAGCTCTCTCAGTGAGCAGGATGATCATGTAGGCAATGTTGGTCTCCTCTAATAGAAACCAGTGGGTTGTAGTGAGAAGATCAGCAAGCACTGGTAGAGGAAAGCCCTACATCAGTTAGGATCACCATCATAGGGAAGAGGCTTGTTGACATGCGGCTCTGGATCAAACCTCTGTTAGGGTGAATGGGGGCGTGGGGTGGTGACAGACAAGATAGGAGAGGAAGTTGAGTGGTGACAGGTCGGAGGGGAAGCGGGAGATCAGGGCTGAAGCATGGAGAGATCATCATTGAATGCAGGGTGAAAATCAAATCTGAAAATCATCTGAAGCACAGAAAAGAATAACAAAAGTGAACCAAAAACATTCTGATGGACCTGAAGTCTGGACACGACAAGATACAAGACTAGATTACTAGACAAAAGGTCAGGGAACTGGTAAACACCAAGACAAACTGACGATGGACAGAAAACATGAGGGAAATTTAAAGGGGGGAAAATGGGAGAAAGACAGGTGTAGGTGATTAACACACAAAAAGGTGGGACCTGGAAGAGCAGGAGGTGGAGAGAAAACTTTGGGAGGAAGTTTCTAGAATTCATGTGATACCTGAGATTCTCCCGTTGATGGCCACCGGAGGAAGATAGAGGGCCAGAGTATGTGACAAATGTAAAATTTAGACTAGACATCAGCTAGACATGAGTAGACAACTAGACAAGCTAGACATCAGTTGGCCCACCGAGCAAATATGCCAGGATGCGGTATCTGTGCTCTTTGTAGCTCTGTTCTAGAATATGGTTCTCATATCTAATAGCTCTACTAGACGGTTCTCTGTGGGAGAATCCCTTAAGGAGAGTTGGTATGGCATGAAAAATGGCAGCTACCATTTTACATCCTCACTCAGAACATTGGACGCTGTGGGTATGATCATCAAGAAAAATTAAGAACCAAAGGAAGTGGGTAGCAAAACTTAACTGTCACATTATTTAGACATCTGAAATCAATGCATGGCCTTAAAGCTCCATCTTTTTTCTCTAAAAATAGAAGCCTGCAGCTGCTGGAGAAGTGGAGGGGCAAATAAAACCTGTACTTAGGGCCTCCTCAATGTAATCTTCCATGGGTTAGGTTTCTAATTGTGAAAAGGGGTAAACTTTGCTCCTGGGGGGAATGGCATTAGGTAAGAGATCAATGGTGCAGTCCCATGGTCCACTCCACCTACAACTACACCACCGGGTTAAATGCCATGATGCACATGTGGCAAAGGCTTTGTCTGTATGCCTTTCTCTAATATTTTTGCTCCCAGGAGTCATAGAAAGGATTCACTGAGAATTGATCTTTCACCTCTGGCCAAAAATTTGGAAACTGTGGGTCTGGGCCCTAAGGGGAGCTGCTCTTAGATGCTGGTCTTTCAATTAAGGTTGTAGAGACAATTCTAAGTTTCAGAGCTCCATCTACTAGGAGATTTCATGCCCTGAAGTGGCAGCTCTCTGTGTTAATCATGGGCTAAATTTCCACTGTTATGCCAATTATACTTAATTATATTACCTCAAGACCATATTATTAGAAGATATTACTTCTATAGCGACACTTTCTAGACTCAAATAAGAGAGAGATGGGCCAAACTAAACAACCGCTCTGATTTCCAACAAAAAGTTGAAATTAAAGTTACCTTATCTAATACAGAACACTACATTGTTTGGTAAAAGTGTATGGTAAAACATTGTTTCTGTGACTGGGTGCATTATTCAAAAACTTTAGCATCAGTCGATTAATGTTTTACTTCAGGCTTTTCAATGTCGCAATTATTCTGTGCATATGCTGAGTCACTCTTACTGTAAAGTAAAAGGACACAAGAAGGGGCGGGGCCCGGACGAGGACATTAGGAAGATTGTGTGCATAAGCAAGGTTTTCATCAAAACATTTTTGAAGGTTTGCTTCAAAAAGCTTTAAAAAGAAGCTATGTGAGAAGATTTCTATCCACATATAGAAATTACAGTTATTGCTGTCTGTATGAGATGTATGAGAAAATGTACTGTCCATAAATATTTATTGTGGGCTATGACACTGTATTTAAAGCATTTAAAAATAGCTTAAATTATTTGTGTTTTTCTTTGCTAAGTGCTTTCATTGTGTTACATGCAGCACGAGTCTCTGTTCTGTACATTTGTCCCACAAGAAAAAAAATGCACATCACCGTAGCTGGTCTGGTTTGTTCATATCACATTTCTATAAGGGTTTTGACAAAAACTGTGGGAGTATCATCAAAAGGGCTCTAGAAGGATGGAATTTTAGCTTAAAGGCCAGTAATCACAGCAGTGTCCTGTTCTAAAATTTAGCGCACAGTATCTGTGCTCAAGCCATTTTTTAAATTAAAATTATATTTTGGATAATGGTGAATAAAGTTCTAAAGGTGGATAAATGAAAAGAAAAGCATAAACCATTGTGACTCAAGGAAGAAGGGAGGGGCCGGGAGATACTGAAAGAAAAAGAAAGAGATTATGTCATTTCTCACTAGCAGCCAGTCTCAGAGGCGGATGGGAGGGGCAGAAAGAGAGGCAGAGGGAGGAGGGGAACATTGTTAGTGAAAAAGGCAGAAAGGGTGTGTTTCTCTTCACTGCAGAATCCATTAGGGGTGTCGTCCATTGGATGGGATGAACAGAGAGAAAGACAGAAGAAACACGGAAAGGTGTCACCAAACAAAAAAACAGGACAGTCTTTTCTGAGATCTTCACACCACCTACAAAGGTAAGATCTTTAGGGAATCTGATAATTTCACCAGTGTTTTAGGCGTGTAAATGTGTGTGATAGAAATGCTACGCCTGTTCAGGCTTTTGTTTCAGCAATTTAGCAATTTGCTTTTACTGCAACTAGTCACACAAAATAATTTCTATTGCATTCAGTTCTGGAGGGAATGTATGCTGATATAAAAAATAATTTTTCTGTTATCTGTTCATGTCAGACCTGCCCTGGTCATTTTTATGTTCATTAATCTGTGCGCCTTGCTTAGCTATATCTGTGTGTGTGCATGTCTGTGTGTGTTCTGTGTGTCCTGCAGGAGAAAGGGCTGAGCCATTGATTCTCTGTGTGGGGTAAAAGCCATCTTAGAAACTTCATTCATGCATGTGTCATCACTTAATTACATACAGCAGAAAACTATGCCAAAGAAACACTAATGTAGACTTTATCAAAGATGTGATAACAGAAAACTAGAAAATAGGTAAAAACCGACCACTGCTTTTAGGAATGAAAGGGGCTCCAATGTTGTGGGAGTGATCTGCTGCTCAGACGAGTGATATGAGGAGGATTTTGATGCTGTGAGGAGCATAAGCTGAGGGCTCTGGTCCATCTGCTGCTGTAAGAAATGCTGTAAGGAGTGATTTTGCTTACAAAAGTGACCTATTAATGTGAGGCATAATGTTCGGTTGAGGAGTGATCTGATTCTGGGAGCAATGCTGTGAGTTGTGATTGATGCTTTGAGGAGTGACCTAATGCTGAGATAAGTTTCTCTGAGAAGTGCTTTAAATCAAATGAGTGATTTGAAATTCAGTTTTAAATCAAAATGAGTTTGATGTGTGATTGTCTGAACTGTGACCTGGTGCTGCAATAAGTGATTTGAAGCTAAACATTGATATAAAGAATATTCTGATGTTGTGTAGAGTGATTTGATGCAGAAAAGAGATTGTCTGATGCTCTAAAGGATGGTCTGATGCTGTGTTCAATACAATAAAAGCACACCAACAACTTTATCTGATCAGGGAATTTTCTCCAACTGTCAGTAATGTATAATGTCCAACATTGTACACATTATTGTGTACTGTAATTATTCTACAATTGGAATCAGAATAGGAATGGTTCAGTAGATATCAATCCAATTAACATTATAGCTTTCATCAGCTAAACACATATTTATGAGAAAGTGTAGTTTTATGCCAGATGCATACACAGCTTACCTGGCCACTGTGGCGCTTCATGTAAATACAGTGTATTAAGTGCACTATAGCAAATTTATATTTTTACAATCCAGGCCAAATATAATTTTTGAAAGAGTAACTAAGTTCACTTTACATTGGTGACTAAAATAAGATCAAAACAATTATTACTGTCTTAGACAACCAATAAAATTGCATGTATATTGTCCTTGTGGGAGATGTGTACAGAGAGTTTGTCTGAGTCTCATCATCTGAGTGCCATCAAACTAAAGAGATGTAGCAAAGCATATATGCACAACGTATAATAATAACTTGAGAATCTTTGAGGGGCCCTCACATGCCATGGCCCTATGTGTCTGATCTGTTGTCTAATATTAAGGGTTTCACTTTGTAACTCTGATAACATATTTTAAATAAAACACTGACCTTTTCATACAATTTCCATTTCATACCCCACTTTAGAAACAAATAGCTACAAATACTAACTGCATCATATGAAAGTGATTCAGAGGACAGAGATGAGTGCTGGAGACAAAGAAACACAAATACATTTTCTAAGTCAAACGTAACTGAATTTTATTTTTTCCTCATTTCCTCCCTCTGCATCTGACCTTTCTCTACATATATATCTATTTTTCCACTTCCTGTAGAAGAATGGAGCCTTTGGTTTCAGCCTTTCATTTTCCAAGAACAATTGTGACTAGTTTTGTTGTTCTGAGAATGAGTGTATATGATTTGATGAATAACATTAATTTACAAAATTCACAGAAAACAGAAGCAGTTTTGAGAATATCATAGAGCAACACATCAAGAGTCAAACCCTCTAATGCCCCCAACATTTCAAACAGTTCCAAGTCCTAGAAACAAAATTCCTTGGCTCATGATGATATGCACTCTATGACAATTTTCAGAAATTTAGAATTTTTGGAAAAAATACTATTTAGAACTCCTCGACAGTGAGCAAATAAAATAAATTTCAGTGTCTTTGCAAAACTTTGGTTTTGACTTGAAACTTTGTAGGTGTCATTGTCACAATAGTGCCACTAATCAATTAAAAATTCCTTTTTTTATAATCCAAATACAAGAGATGTCCACAAATATTTCCTTTTGTGTGGAAATATTGGGCTTGATACCCAATATATTTTTTCCTATATTTTTTCAGCCCTAATTTTGTATGTGTGCCAAAACCCATTCCCGTAACAGTTTTTTTTTCAAACTCCTCCAAGATCTATTGTCTAATTAGCTTGAAACTTGGCATGCATCATCTGAAAACCCTCACTGCAAAATCTTATCAAAAGAATTTTGATTGGTTAAGCCTTTTAGCAGATAAAAGCCAATGAAATCTGAGGGTGTGGCCCACTGTCACTAATTCAATAATTGGCCAATATTTTTTTTTATCGCAAACATCAAGATTAACTTGGTACACAAAGAGATTTTGTATACTGTTTGTATACAGTGTGATGTAGTATGCTGCTACATCTAAACTCTTACTACATACTACATCTTTGTCCAAACATATTATTTATCGTCATCATTTAAAAACACATTTCAACAGTTAATAGCTTAAACTCTAAATGGACATATTAATGGACATATTTTTAGAATGGTAAGAATTTTGTGGAAATTAGAGACACAGTAGCACTATTATAAGTAAATTTACATTTTTTAATGTATATCATTTTTATGTGTAGTGTTTGCATTTCTTCTTTCATTTCTTCTAGCCATTTTTGATTAAAGGGATTGATCGGTATTTCTTTAATGGTCAGTCATTTTAACTGCCAGATAAAAGCTGTAGTTTTTTTTTTATATTTTGAATTTATTTTGTAGACGAGAGAATAACAGCATAACAAAATATTTTAAGTCCAACATTGCCATATTTTATGAAGACCAAGCTTCGTCCAAGCTTAACAGATCTTGCTGCATTTAGACATAAGGACATTCTCTTTACACACAACAAATGTCTGTTCCCCATTTTTACTAAATGAATCTTCACCTTAATTGCAACATACATTGAAATGCATCTAGGGGATAATCAGATATCCATGGCACATTGCTGCAAAGCCACTGTACAAATGACATTGAAAAATATCCAAGGATATTTAAAGTGTACTTTTGAAACTTTAAAATAATTTAAATATAATGTGCACACAAATTCTCCTTACTGTACATAGACACATACATATACAATATCTACACACATACATATATACACATATGAAAATAATTGGAAATTTACAGAATTATTAAACTGTACTATTAGAGTGTTTCCTGTGTAAGTTGTCTAAGCTAGTGTCAGCAGACTCCCTGTAAGCAAGCCAACAGGGTTACAGTGGCAAAGAACCAAACTCCAGTGAATGGTAAATGGAATAAATAGAAATAAATCTGATTTGTAACACTGTGCAACGCACACCTGTATGCACTCCTTTCGTTATAAATACGAACTTGCGTTACCTTATGTGTTAAAGCACGAGCCTCACGCTCCTCCCAAGGTCGTCCTATATTTGTCCTAATAAGGTCCATGTTAATCACTCAATAAATATTCCAGTCTTTTAAAGAAAACCTTGATGACCAATTATGAAATGGAAAAATGTGTTAACAAATGTTCACGATGCATAGTTCTTGCCAAATTTTTGAGCAAGGCCAAATCTGCCATGTTGCCATACAATAATAACATATTGTGCGCAAATAATCATTAATCATAATTATTAAATGGGTGCCACCTTTTCGGGACAATATAAGCCCTCCCTGCACCTACCCAAACTGCACCCGATGTCTTTCATTTTCATGAAAAAGAAATGCCTTTTAATATGATATATTTAAAAAGGGAGAAAAAAGAAAGCTCAGCAAAAGGCGGATTGGAACTGGAGTCAGCTACGTCAAAAATGACTGTGATACATGCTTTACCATCTACGCCACTAGAAACATTGGTTAGCGAAGTTAGTGTGA
>JBAJNP010012451.1:0-13388 GCA_036877545.1 Yasuhikotakia modesta | reverse complement strand
CACACACACACACACACACACACACACACACACACACACACACACACACACACACACACACACACACACACACACTTTTAACTATTTAAATAAAGTAAATGCAGGTTGTTTAACCTTAAGCACAGCTGGGTTGTCCAGACTCTTGTGTGAAATTCCTAACACTACAAACAGATCAAACTCCACAGAGTTCCTAACAGCATCTTTGGGGTTGGTTTTGTTTACCTTGTTAAATTGTTCCTCAGGTTTTCCCCCTCAGAAAGCTTTGAGGCAGCTTTGAGCAACCGGCACCGTGACAAACTGCTCTTATGTCCACCGCTGTGATTTAAAAGACCTCACAGGAGCAAGAGTCGTACCTGTTCAAACAAAGACCTGGTGCTAACATTGTTACTCAGTTGCTGTCTGTCACCGGCTTGTTATAAAAAACGAGAGTAAGACATTTGCATTTAAATGACAAATGCATGTTACCTGGACGTACACACCACTGCATGCTTGACTCGTACTGTACATGAAATCTGTTCATTATTTTAGCCTGTAAGATTATTGCAAACATGCACAGTAATGTTGACATCAGCAAAGGAGTAACATGAAATTCTTCACATTAATCAAAAATCCTCAAGGATCTTAGTGTCGTAAGATGTGTGTGCGCGCCTGTGTTTTTCTCCAGACAAATCCTTCTTAGTAATCCATAACAGTTCAAATTGAATTCTCAGTTTTGCCATGACCTAAGTCCCAGAAATTCAGCACAGTATAAAAAAGCAACAGTGTTCCAGGCAAACAGAGCACACAAGACTCCACCAAACATATCTGCAATCTCGTGTTTGGACCAGCACACAATGTAGTACAATAAATACCTCTGCCATCTTAGAAACTGTTTACTTTCACGGACATATGCAAAGAACTGCCAGACATCCAGTAAACATCATTTTCAAGTTATTTAACAAAGGGCAGGATTTGTTCTTCCAATGTATTCTTCCAAAATAAGTAACTGTAATACAGATTGTTAAACATAAATCCAATATTTTAAAGGGAACAATATGGTTTTAATATTGAATTAAAACCTTCATAAACAATACACTGGAGAAGACAAATGTTATAGCTTAAGACTTTTTTTCAGTTGTCAAAGCCAGCCAAAGTGGTTTCTACAATGTTTTTCCTCAAACATTTTATCTGTAGGGTGTCATAAATTTGTCACTTGGTTGGAATTTTGTGGTGGAATGTTTCTCTGATGCCTTTGAAGAGTCCAGAGTTTGACCTGATCAGAATTCTGACCCTGGGCTCCAATGACGGTCTTGTAATGACCAGACTGTAGGAGAGCAGAACAGGCTGTCTTCTGCATAAGATAAATGAGCTTTACTGTGATCCTTGTAATGAATATTCTCTTTCAGTGAAATTAGCACGCTTTTAAATGCATTGAGATGCTCTGTTTTGATTTGCTCAACTGGAGCAAGAAAGGTCTTCTGTTAAACGCGCATTAACGCAGGAGTAATTCTTGAGGCAAATGCGCTGAAATGCAAAGCTGTTTGTAATGAGTTTCCACAAAAGCATTGTGCTAAAATGGGCAGTTAATCTGAGCATTCTGTGCGATGGTATTTACAGTTAAAACAATTGTGCAGGTTTGTTTTGTTGTTTGTTGAGATTAGTTTACCAATCTCATCGATATGGGGCTAAAATGTTGGGCATCCCAAACAAAGGCAAAACTAAAATGTTACCCAAAGAAACGTGAACTTGTACACTAGCCAAAAAAGTTTTCCCTAGTCTTGGTCCTGACTGTGTGTTACATTGACAGACGTGCTCACGGGAAAGCTAGTGGGATTTGTGGATTCCCAGTTTAATCCCAAAAGGAAAGTTATCAGCACACAGGCTTTTCTTCGAGTGAACAAAAAGAGTTACCATGACCCAGAAGGAGTTGTAAGGGATTTATAAGAATACAACATGTACCTTTTTTCCCACATAGGGAATAGTTGGAAATTCTGTAGAGGAAAATCTGAGTCACGTGAGTCAGTTTTATTACAAGTTAGTCTACATGAGATGAATCAACACACAACCACATCATGTGCCATCTACCTCCTTTATTTTGAAAAGTAAATACCTTCAACATTTTTAGATGCTCAGAATTTGTTCAGCCAGAGTTTTTCTTCTGTCTTTGCATGGAAGCCAGTCAGAGGAACCATCATGATGTGTTATGCTTCTGCAAACCCCTTCTGTTGAACTTGTGTTAATCCATTTATGCAATTATTCTTGAGATTAAAAAACCCTGGAAAAGAGAGGAATGAATGAAATAGTGTTTGACAGAGTTTTTAAATCAACAGTGATGGATGCTTTTTAGGAAAACATGCAAGGGTCACAGTCTTTGCTGTGGCATTCATGTGTTTTGTAAAAAGAAAAAAATGAAAAAGTCACCCTCAGATAAATGATTCTGAAACCCACTCACTAAAATTAGACGCTGTACATATTGTAGGTCTACAGTTACAATGTGGCATCAAATTTCTACATGTACTGCACAACTCAATATTTATTCTAGTGAAATATTTAAAGGTTTCAGATTTTAAAAGTGACCTTGAACGAGTCACTAATCCCCTTTCCTCAATGCATGTTACACGTTTATAATAAATGTTACGCTTTCTGTTGCCTCCCAAAAAACTTGATCTCCTGATGACCTTGTGATCATTTTCTATGAAAAGTTCAGGAAAAATATATAGTGTGACGCAGAAAGGTCCCTGCATCACATAAGGGGACCACCCAAAGCACAGATGAACGTTTGGCGTGGCTTTAAAATCAATGAGTTATCTGTGTGACACAGTGCTGTTGAGGGCCTTGTAAATTGTGGGAAAAATTGAGAAAGCCCTGAGAGAGAAATAGAAAGCGAGGTTGAGAGGAAAACGAGGTAGAGAGGAAAGCAAGGAAGTGGGTGTAACAGGAGGTTCTGGAAACTTCATCAGCGTCACTCGCCATGTGTAGCGAGCACAACTCTGTGTTTGGGATCTAAATGTTTCTTTTAGTATCGTGACAGGTAACAGTGGCCCTGACAAAAGCAACGTAATGCACCGCTGTGAGGGCAAAGGGTAAAAATAACATAAAACACATCCTGTTTTTGAAAGGCACAAACTGACGGGAGCGTTCAGGCAACTGATGTCATTCTTTCCCGCTCCGCTAATGCACACGCCTCGTCGATTATAACTGTGGAAGATGTTCCGTAGGCTCTGGTGACATCCTGCGAAAGTGTGAAAACTTGTAAAAGTTGCCTCATTCATGAAATGTTTCAAAACTGAGGGGCAAATTAGACACACTTCATATTACAGCATAAAATGTTTTCCTAACATTTTTGTAAACAAGTTACAAAAATAATATTTTTAGTGTTGAGAGCATTCAAAACATCAGATTTTTAACATTTAACAACGTTTTTAATATATATATAGTATATGTATATATACACACCATTAAAAAAGTTCTACAAACATTATACTGCAAGAACGTTTTTGATAACTTTTAGAGAACTTAGCCAGTGTTCTGACAACATTCCCTGTTAGCTGGGTAACCAACCATAATATAGTTTAACCTGGTTTTCAATACAGTAAATACCTCATTTAAATCACTGTCATACTTTTAGAAGCATAAATGATTCCTTTCTGTGTAAATTGTGCATTATTTACAAAACCAAGCTCTTTTTGCTTTGAGGGTAGTAACGTTTTGATATTAATAAGATTAGCTTATGTGCTTTTCTATCAATACTGGCAATAAAAGTGCTATACGGACTGTACTGTACTCCCCACTTTATGAATACAGTGAAATGCTCTAATTAGGTTTGTTGAGTGATATGAGCGCCTTGACTGGCCTCACACATAAACAGCGTAATAAGCAGAACATTATTAACCTACTTCAGAAGATGTTTGAAGCTAGGTTCTTCTGCTAGCCAGGCATCTGTCAACACAGCAGTGGGGGAGACCCGGGTGGGCAACACAGCTTGACAAAAAGTGATGAAAGAGAGAGAAATAGAGCTAAAGAGAAAAGGAAATATTTTGGAAGGACTGCAGTTTCACACAGAACAGTCTCATCTGCAAGTCCAGGATTCAGGGACGCTCACGGGTTGGTCCAGACTCCAGCCAGGCCTCTGATCTTCTACAGGTAATTCCTGTTTATGTACCAATTATGATGTTCTGAACAAATTAGCTAATAGATTTTGCATGTCTACCAGACTTCCCAAAAGCATGTGACAAAAATCTCAACTCGTCTGACTGTTTGATTTTCTCTCATAATCACAGACTTTCAGTTAACATGAGATCTTTCAAAGTGAAGAGATAAATTCAAAAAAACGTTTTTGTCACTTCCTGTCTCTTCAGTAGCTCCTCGTCAGAAGTCAGTCTTGGAAAAACTTAACCTGCTGTGATAATGAAACATATTGTGAAGTCAATATGGTGTCAACATTTTACGCAATGCAGCATATTTATGTGTAAACAAATAATGCAGAGTGGGACTTGATTTCATCCATGAAAAACTGTTTAAGTACGAAGTGGACATACATACCAGGATGAAGAAAAAGCGCTGGAGAGATTGACATAAGTCTTGGTGGTGTCAGACAAAAATGATTTTTCTCTGAAAAAACAAATAATTAATTATTATTACAATGACAAACATATTTTACCTTTGTAGTAACAAACACGGGTGATTGTGCCCAATAAAACCACAAGCATTTACTAAACAAGTTTATTTTGACTTCATATTAACTTTTAAGAGTCTAGCATCTCATCTGAGGAAAATTACCTGGAATAGTTAGTTAGTTAGTAAACCCAAGTTACCACTAGAATTTCATTAAACAAAAGGTTCAGCTCTACTTGGCAAATGACGACACAAGCTGAGGTTTCGAATAGCTGGTGATTTTACGTTAACAGCAGTGACTACACTTGAGTGCACACAATGTCTTCCAGAGTCCTGGTGCGTTCGCAAGAATGTTCAAACCGACACTGACCTTGACTGACAGGAATGTGTTGGAAAATATAAAACAAAAACGCTGTTGCCTCCAGCCAGTTGCAGGCAAAATTCTCCAACAAGCCAACATTTCTCATCTTATCTGACAAAGAAGCTCCTTTCACTTGTTAGCTAAAATATGAACTATTAAAAAATGACCACATTTGTTTTTACTCTTAGCTCATTCGAAGACAAATGATGTCATAACAATAAAAAGCAGGTTAATTCTCCTTGACAAAAACAGCTACATTGTTCCAAGTTACTGATACGATCTGATTGTAACACTCAAAAACGTACAATTTTGTAAATGTCTTAACAATCTGTAACATATGTCTGTAGAAAACATTCCACTAACAACTTAAGTTTTACATTGTAAAGTTGCTGCAAAACCATTTTAGATAGCATTGACATAACTTTAGAAAATGCTAGTCAATGTTCTAAGAATGTTAGCTGGGGGTCAAAGTTCATGCCCTGGTGCATTATGGGTAATTTTTTAACATAAATGACAGTGACCTACTGTACTTACATATATTCAATAATACAAATCAGGTTATGAATAAACTCGCAATGACAATCACAGGACAGCCGGAGGCTGCGGAGTGATTGTTTATTTCTCATAATCACAATAAATGTAGTCCTAAAGAGCAGAAAGTTGCGGAAGGGCCATCAGTCTAATGCCTGAGGTAAATGTCACGTCCTCCCCTCTGCGTTTCGTCTCATGCCTGTGGAGAGATTCCATTTGTGCGTGTGAGCAACGATTCCTTGAGCAGGAAAGTTGTGGTCTCTACTTAATCAATTCCTGATTTCATGAAATATTCATGTTATACCTGTGGGCTCTCAGCATGCGCTTTGTTTTGTTTGGACACGTGTGCGTCTGTGAATGCGAGATGCAGACGATGTACAAATCACAATGTGTACAAATCATCTTCCGGTGTGCGAATAAACTCGAGAAACAAAATGAATATTATAATCCAAATGTTATTAAATTTAGGACTTTAATCCACACTGCAGTCTACTAGCATTAACATCCATGATTTCAAGTTCCCACCCTCCATTTACCCCTCTTCCAATAGTGCACAAGTATGCAAACACATAGTTTGACAGGCAAGTAAGATGCCCTATCATTGCATTCAGAGGGAATGCAATGATTGGACGAGCATTTAATGGTCCTTTGCCTTGTGTCCTGTCAACAAAGTTTTCCAATAGTTGTACTTGTAACTAAAAAAAGTCTCCCAAAACTAGACATGGACACTGGTGTGAGGCATCACAGCAAACATACAGTAGGGTTTATCTCATTCAAGAGCTCTGATTCTGCTCTCAACTTCATTTTGGGGAAAACATTGCAATTGTGTCTCACCACAAAACCATTCATCCCTATTGTTACACAAGATTGAGTGCCAGACATTCATTTTCAGGATAACATCCCATCACAGACCAGTGACAGCCAAATCCCAACTGCAGCCGCTCGGACAGAATCATTCACAAGACACAATACAGTGCTCACAAAGACTAGACTGTTCTTGCTGACTTTATGTTCTAGCTGAAGGAGTTACATTTAGGATTTAGAAGTTACGTCACAGTCATCATTTATGTCTCTGAAGCTCTTAATAACTTGGTTTTATTATTATTATTAATAAGTGGAACTGTGGTTCGTACAGTGGAGTCATCAAAACATCTTAAATTAGGCATCCTCAAAATCTTTTTGAAGCTCTCACTAGTCTCTTCTGGACATACATCTGGCCTCAGCTTCTAAACCGGTCAGCATATGATATCAGTCACGCTCCGAATCCTCCAGTCTAAACTGAGGCCCATGAAAGTCTCCCATTTCCCAAAATCAAATGTGAAAGGAACAGTTTAGAAGGTATGGCTTGAAAGACCTTTAAATGTCATGTTTATTTATAGCCTTAAAGAGAAGCTCTCGCCTCTCTCTTCCAAAGCGTCAGTTTTGTTCGTATTGTTACAAATAAACAAACCTTCCAGGCTGGAGAAGTCTCTGCAAAGGGATAAGGAACATAAACAGCAGAGGGTCTCCCAAATTGTTTCAAAATGTCAGTAAAAGTCAAATCCAGCAGTTTATGTCTCCTCCCTCGTGAGTTATTATCTAATAACTAGAGGCATCATAGCAAGACTAAACCCTGAAAGTCACACATACTTTATAATGCACTCAAAAGGCTGCATTATGTTGAGTGATATTTTAATTTAATCATCCTATTACTCAAGAGGCATCTCATTTCTATGATCTGAAACAATGATAGGTAGATGATACAGAAGACATGCAGAACTTTTGGCATATGGGCAGCAGAGGGAGCAAACGTACCTTCAGGCTGTAGCCCCGCCTCCCACAAACCCACCCCCCACCCCTTCTGATGATGACGCTTCACTGGGAACTTGTGCTGGGGCAGTTTTTATACAATTGTTAATATGGAAAACAACAAATGAAAACTTCTTGTTTATTTCATTCTTTTGGGAATGAAATCAAGGAGTTGGACGAGCTACAAAAAGCTTCACTTTGGGTTTTAGATAAAATCATTTCATTGCGTGCCAATATACAATCTCAGATCTTTTGATTATATGGAGTCCGTGATAATAGCAAGAGGCCCAAAACATTCTTTAGGTTTTATTTGTGTAAATAAAACTCTTCTGTGTTAGTGTTTAAATAAACCAATCGTGAAATTAAAATTTTTGTTAACATAACACGATCTATAAAAAAAAAAATCACCATGGGAAGTCGCCATTAAAACAAAATAAACTATTATTATTTTTCTATGAAGAATTGCAGTGATTTTTTCCAGCACAATATTGTTTCATTCATGCTTTCATAATCTTTAATTAAAATCTGAAAATGTACTTCCCTTCTGGGATGGCAGATCTTCTCTGGTGACATCAGTGATGACTTGGGCGGAGCCAGAGCCGTTAACCACACCCCTCCAATGGTCAGTCAGCTGTGAAACCTGGGTTTCAAGATTCAATTAAATCTTAGTGGAAACAAACAAGACAAGCCCCTCCCATTTTTTCATTTCACTCTAAATGACATCACAACACTTGAAACTTCCAGTTCATTCAGACTTTTATAAAGCATTTTCTGAAAAATATCAGGCAGTTTTCACCACATTTGAAATATCAGGGGCATTTCTGCCTCAGGTTCCTGATATTAAGGGTGAAATGTGTTTCTGTACAACAAATTAAATTACAAAACAATGCTTGTTTATAAAAACTGACCTGTGACACAAATGTATTAGATAAATACAATGCAATTCCTCAGAATTTCTTCTAAAACTTAACAATAAATATAGATGTTTCTTGTCAACCTGCAATTTTATTCAACTTGCAAAACTCTAATATTATGCAGTTTTTGATGATTAAAAGGCCATCGCAGGATTCTCTTGAATTACAGTGTCTTAGTAAGTTGATGAAAGACTTTTCTTTAGATTACTTGTAATTGATGACAAAATAAAATGGTGAAACAGTCTGTCTGGAAGAGGGCAGGTCTGGGCCCTGAAACGACTTCATCAATCACCAGAACCGAGTGACTAAATAGTAATTCAGAGTCCAGGACAAAAGTCCATGCAGTCATTAGCCAATCAGATCTCTGGAAAAGTTCTACTTGATCTCATTTCACCTCATCCGCAAGACGGATTTTACATTTCACTCGAGCACTTTCCAAAATGTTTGAGGCCACATTAAAATGACTTTAAACAACCCATGACCTGATAAAATCGTTTTCTCAAAGGCACTTTTAAAAGTAGAGAGCAATTACATTTGATCTCATTAAACCGCCAGAAATATCCGGCATCTGGGTGAGGTACAAGCTGTTGAGACATTCTCTGTGTTTAACTATTACGTGAATTAATGTCTTGATGAAAATGATGTTGGTCTCCCATCTGGACATAAAGCTGCCTGTTTTTCTCTCTAGCCTTCATTAGACAGGAGGACTACACAGCTAACAATTCTAGGTTGTAAGAATGTTTCCATTAAGCAACCAAAACGTTCTAGGAACGTTCAAAACATCCAGTTTATTAGACATTATATTATTATTATTATTAACTCAAACTGAAACAACTGAAGAATACATCACATATGATTTTAAAACATAATGTTTAAAAAATGCTTTTCCAATGTTACTGCAAAAATGTTCTTGGGTAACTTTGGAGGAACATTTAGAAAATGTTAGCCAGCATTTTGAAAACGTTCCCTGTTCATTCTGCTTCCATTCACTGTATCTTCTTCTGTCATATATTGTGAAAACAGGACCTGTGAATTATTTTAGTTATTTCTGTATTTTCATCTCGTAAAACATGCAGCTTTATATGAGTTTTATTATTTTGCTCAACAGTTGCAGGTAAAAGTATTTTTCATTTTGATTACAGTGCAACAATACAATGTTTTCATTTCACACGAGTGAAGTTTATGAAAAAATCTGTAACGCTTGTGTTGCTTCAAACATGATAAAGCGTTCGCTTTGAAAACTCTTTAGATTAGCCTAAAAATAAACTTTACAATACAAAATATTAAGGTTGTCAAAACATTAAAAAACAAACTGTGAATTGCATCACATTCCTTTCGGTAATGAAACCTTCAGTTACTTCCAGTATCTATTTACTTTAGCAAAGAAATAAGATTGTTGTGTGTTGATGGAGGACAACTGGGGCATTAGTGATGAGGCTGTGACAGCACCTGAGATCAAAGAGGTTTAAAACACTGTATTAGCGGGTTGCGCTAGTTCATCAATCAGAAAGATAAAGAAAACATCTTTATCCAAGCCATTATTTATGGTCATCTTATCTTTTCTCATATCTGTACATGGTGACCTAGTGAAGCACACAAAAACACAGAGTACACAATCGCTCTTTTGTGTGATGAATGAATGCATATATTCTACGAATTGGTTGGGTGTCACATAAATCAATTACGGCCCAAACTCAGCCAATCTTTGGCTTCATCTGAAGTCCTTGAAAGCCAATACATACTGATTGACTTCAGACGGCTGGCACTGATATTTATATCCATAAGCACAGAGAACATTAAACTCTGTCGCAGTTCATCCATAATTCCTGACATACCTTCGATTCATTGAGCTGCAGGTTTTCATTTCTGTCTTGTCTTGCCAGGAATTTCGGCATTCAGCAGAGGAGCTGTAGAAACACGGGACGTCCGAAGTGATTCTGCAGTGAAACTCTGATTCCCCTCGATGCAGATGTTTCAGAGACCAACATCTGGATGTATTCAGCTTGCTTTTTATATCCTGACATTCCCAAAGTGCAGAAATGGAGAATACAGGTGAATGTTATAATTCCATCATGTTTGTAGTACGCATGGAACAATGCTGCAGTAATAATACAACTGAAAATGACCTTTGAACTCCTAAAAGATGTTTTTAAAACGTTATACTTACAAAACACAGAGTATTGAGTAGTATACACAAAAAACAGTCTTTACAATCTTTAGTTTAAAACGGTTGTTTTCAAACCATCCCAGAAATTCTGTACAAATGTTTAGTTAATAAATGTCTCTTATGGCTTGGATGGTGGATGGTGGATTTAGAAAGAAAGGTCTATAGGCCATGTTCAAAATACACCACTTTTGTGTGTGTGTGACGTTTGCAACTTTACCATTTCTGATAACTGAGGAAACTCTTGAGAATGTTAGCCAACGTTCTAACAGCGTTTCCTGTTAGCTGGAGTTCCATGCATGCAGAAAACATACTCTGAACAAAACATACATGTAGTTAACATACAAGTGAATTAATGAATAAATGAATGAATGGATCACATATGCTTACCTCTTGGCAAGAACTTTTGTTGTCTAGATGTCTGTGACTGGCTGCATGCAGGTGGAACCATTACAACGGATTGGAAAACTGACCTCTACTGGTTTGTTCCGGACCCCCCCTCTCCCGCTCTCCCCTCAGCTTTAAATCATCCATCTGGCCACACGCAGAGTCACACACTCCCCGCTTTTCATTAACTTTCCATTAGTCGGTTAGCATTCACATCAATTGCACCAAAAAGGGATAAAATTTCCTCCCTAACAAGCGAAAGAAAAGCTAGACAGAGAGTAAATATAATTAAAATACCGTTCTGTCCTTAAACTGGGTCACAGAACGATAACTAAAACATACTTGCCACTTTCAAAGAGTTTTTTGTGAACATGGTGTTGGACAGTGCAACACCAACAAAGCGCTGGTTCTCTGGTCTCAGTGGGAAAACAGAGGCTTTGTGTTTTGGCTGGTCAGTCTGTGATTGATTATTATTTGGGTTTAATCCAGAGGTAAGGGCCACTTTAGGGCTCTGATGGATCTTTAATGATGAAAGCCTCGTCTTCAGGTCTCAGAGCCTGCAGTGCTGCGGTCTCCTGTTGCTTTTTCCATCGGAGTTATACCTCATTTCCAAAGTTTAGTATTTTTCTGCCACTAAAGAAGGCATGTGGTCCAACCTCCACCCACCGGCGCAGACGGCAACAAAAACATGATGCATGTTAACCTCTGGCGTGAGCTCAAAGACCTTCTGAACGTCTTCATTACGAGACGTACATTTCATTAATAGTTCAAGTTTACAGTCTTAAGGCAACGGTGAATGTATTTGTGGAGCGTTTTTATAATCTGGCCCTTAAAGGCGCCTCTCTTGCGTTGAGCCAACCATCACAATAGATCACGGAATGTTTGGATATTTCTCCATGGAATTCTGCCGGGATCGCGCCCTATAGCCCGCAGTCGACGCCCTGTCTGCAGCTGCGGAGCAGAATGCACTGGTTTAAAAACAAAACACAAGACACACTTAAATAAATTTGAGATAAGGAAGTTACCGCAGAACTTCTCTGAGGTACGATGAGGCTCCAAACATTCCGGTGAGGCTCCACAATATAAAGAAGAAACATGGGAATCTGTTCACACTGCACACAAATCCTGATTCCAGTTTCAAATCTGATTTGGACCGTTCGCACTGTCGTTTTTGCAAGTGATGTCTGATCCATTTCTCCAGGCAGAATATCTGGTGTACAGTATCCACAGTATCGGTTGCCATAGCAATAATTTTTCATACCACTGAGAGCAGCTGTCAATGTGGAAACCAGGTTGGAAAAGAAAAACAGAAAAGATGGAAAACTGGAAAATGTATCCACTAATGTCACTGTGCTTTATTAATAAATTATCAAACAGCTTGAATTTCTATGTCACATGTACAGAAACATTTATTAGCTGGTATAAGTGGAAAACTGCTCTCTTTTTCTCCCATGTTTATATTTAACATTACCATATATGTCTCGCACGTTAATACATGCATGTATATGTACAACATATAGGCTACATATATGTTCATATACTGCATGTCCATACATCAGATCTCTGTAGGGGCTTTGCTGCTTGTCTGAACAAAGTCATTGTTTCCTAGTACGAGCTGAGATAACAACAGTAACTCTACACTGTGATTTGACAGCTGAACGACCCCTTCTGATGCAACCAAAATTGGCTGCAAGAAAACATGAGCAATTGTAAGAACTGCTGTCATAACTTAGAATGCAGTCCAGGACACACAGAGCCTCACTTGTTGTTTTCCACAAGCGAGTTCATCATTCAAACAACACGACGTGTCACCGTTTGGAGAGGAGCACGGAGGCGGCACCTTTGAGCACAAAATAACCGGGATCGCTCCACAACTGACAGCCAATCTGTCAACGCCAGCACATCTCTATCACAACAGCATATAAACACATTCGGTGACGGCTGTTCTCAGAAGAGTCCCTTAGCTCTGCTTTCCACTGTGTGCGTTTGTGGCCTGAGGAGATAAACTGATCCTGAATCAACCCATATGGGACAACTTCTGCTCACAGCAGCCTGTGCTGCGTGGGACTGCGGTCGCATGCACGCCCACCTCCTGCAGCCACCTGCTGGTCCAGTGTTCATATTGCAGCCCTAATGAATTATTCATGTCCATCTGGAGACAGTCAAGTATAATATAGAAACAGGCAAAACAAGTAAACTGATAGCGTACACTGTAATTCGCAGCTACAATTAAAAAGACAGTGATGTAATCTAGCAACGTGTTGTTTGCTCTCGGTCAGATCTTGATGTGAAGGTGATGTTTGGGTTGCTAGAATGTTGATGTTCATTCTACTTTTTGCTTTTGCAAAGACAGAGTTAATAAATTGTGCCTCTTTTGACAATATCTTCTGCTTTGAAATCCTCTGCATTTTTCACTAGCTGCTTATGTCTGATGAATGCAAAATAGTACAGTCACAATCCTGGGCATTTTTCAACGCTAAAACACTTTCAGCTCTTAAAGCTTAATATGCAGAGACACAAAAAGCTATTCATAAGTCAATTCCCTAAAAAAGTCATTTAACTATTAAACAACTAAGAATCCAAAAACAGCAACACTGGCTAAACCAATGGCAAGAGTTTATTTAGCAAATTCTTGCATCATAAATTGCGC
>JBAJNP010012450.1:0-13391 GCA_036877545.1 Yasuhikotakia modesta | reverse complement strand
ACACAGATATCCTCCTAAAATAGCTAAAACTAAAAACAAACTAAAAACTACTTCCAAAAATATTCAGCTTTGATATTGAGTTTTTGGATTCATTGAGAACATGATTGTTGTTCAATAATAAAATTAATCCTCAAAAATACAACTTGCCTAATAATTCTGCACTCCCTGTATATACACGCACATTAAATTATACATTCCCCACTGAGAAAAAAGAATTGTGTTATTTTGAAAACAAAAATAAATGGGAAATTACCTCCTCCAGAGGTTTGTTATGATCTTTCTCAGAAAGGAAGTCAATGTCCCGTGATGTCACAATGCCGACCAGTTTGCTGCCCATCTTTCCAGTCTCAGTTATGGGGATTCCAGAGAATCCGTGTCGGACTTTTGCTTCAAGTACATCACCTACAGTATGACGAGGGCTAAGCACCACTGGATCAGTGATAAAACCCTGTTCGAACCTCTGCACACATACACAGATAATTTACCATCAAAAATGAACTCAAACACAGCCAGAGTTCGACAACCATACAAACATTTTTAAAGGACACTGTAGCCTTACCTTGACCTTGCGCACCTCATTGGCTTGAAACTCTGGGGTGCAGTTATGGTGAATGATTCCAATCCCTCCCATTAGCTGGATTAGCCATCAAATACAATTAAATAAATAAATGACAGATGTTTAGACCAATCACAAGAGGAGAGAAGGAGGCAGAGGATACTCACTGCCATGGCGATGGCCATTGAGGATTCAGTGACAGTATCCATGGGGGAGGAGATAAGTGGGGTCTTCAGTGTGATCTTCTTGGTTAATGCTGAAGTCAAGTCCTACACAAGGAAATACATCAAGAAAAATGCAAGAAAATACTTTAAAATTTAAAGATTTAAGAGTGCTCTCTCTTAAGAGTGCTCACGCTCATAGCTGCTCACTGCTCCGGGTGTGTGTGTGTTCACTCCTCACGATGGATGGGTTAAATGCAGAGGTCACATTTCGGTTATGGGCAACCGTAACTGACAAATACGTCACTTTTTCACCCCTTATGTAAGCAAGAAACTGACACCAAGCTTTGGTCCAATTACAAAAATGTTTTGTGTGCAGAGAGTACGCATAACTAAACCAAATAAGTTAAAGGTCAAAGAACTGAAATTCAAATAATGTAATTTGGCACAAGTATACGTTAAAGAGTGTGTGATCCAAACATGTGGGTGTTGGATCCAAGAAAGTGTGACAATGAAGCCAGTGAACTTCATTTAAACATCAGAGCAGAGAATTATTCCTCCTACCCAGACAAGCTGGTTAAAAATTCCCTTAACAATCATCGCCATGTCACCACCAAGCCCCAAACCAGGTTCTCAAAATACACTTTCACATTCAAACAGGTGGGGGAAGAGTGGCCTCATGGGAAAACAGACACCATGATTGGAAATTTCCCAAACCCACAGTTCAGTCAAAACTGGTTTTATGAGCAAAGGTTAAAAACAAAATGAACAAGAGACATCAGAGCCGATTTCACACCTTTAAGCCCTCTGACATTTCTTTCAATTATAGACATAATAGTTAAAAGTAATACATTTTAGGGCTGTTGTTTTATATATTTTGTCTTTTAAATGATACAAGGTGCCCTGGGCAATAAAAATCCCATTAATTTTAAATTAGCACACGAATCAAATGAAGGTGAGAAACTAAAGCTGATAAGTAAATTACATGAATATTCATTATCATCAATTATAATTCATTATAATTGATGATTCATGGGACCTTATGATAATATTCATTATCATAAGGTCCCAATGGCCAAATAAAAACTACTTTGTTTTAAGTTTAAGAAGTGCTATGGTTTGAAATAAAGACAAACATATTTAACAATGTTTGCCAATGTTAAGCCTCAAATATCTGAGACAGAGAGATGGAAAGCATGCAAAGAAAACACAGACAGGCCATTTAAACACATTCATTAAAAAAACAAACCAATTGAGTGACTGAATGTGCAAATCTGTGCAATTCACATGACTCACCACTTCATCTGAGGTGAAGTCAATAAAGCCAGGCAGGATCAGAAAATCACTGCAGGAGACACAAAAAACAGTCAGAGATTAACAATTAATCATATACAAATCAATCTTACACTACAGGAGGCCATTCTCAACTTTTTTGGTGTATTGCAATAAAAAAAGAAAAAATTATTGGTAATGTTCTATTCATTTAAAAAAAACAACATACTAATATCAATTCACAAATAATGTTCAATTTACAGTATTTTTGTTTGCTTTGCATTACGGTAACAATAACTGAAAGGAAGCAAAAAAATATGCTTAGCATAATAATGTCACAACAAATAATCTTAAAAGGCTTTATTTTCTAAGAAAAACTAATATTTTTTTGAGTTTGTGGTAAAACAGGATTTGTACATTTTGTGGTTTTTGCTCAATCATGTTTACACAATTATTCACAAGAGTTTTAGAAAGAAAGAATAGTTTTGAGCAAAAAATATCTAAGAGACAGACAAACACCTGCACAGCATAATAAAAACTCAATTTGGGCTGCTTTTTAATCAAAGGAAGGTATAAACCAGTTGTGGATTTTGAGGCAAAAACACTTAGAAAGGAATGAGATGTTAAATACTATGTGTGCAAAGTTCTTTAAACAAATCTTCACCAACCGACTGAAACCTCCCCAAATGTGCTGTATAAATTCTTCAATGCACAATGAGAGACAGAGAAAGAAATAGACAGAGATTGCATTTTTCAAAACTAGCATTTGGCAGACAAATGCTAGTTTTTGCTTAGCAGATAAATGCCAAGACACAGCAGGCAGCGAACTAGAACGTTCTTGCATATCGTTTATAACTCAAGAGGAAAGACAGGGCAAGAATGAAAACTACAAGCACACAAACATGTCTGATTTTTTTCACCCTCAGTTTGTAGCAAGTCTTTTTAAACAAGCAGTCTGTGTCTGCTGGAATGGGGCGGGCTTTTCTGCGCCCACATGTGCAGGTCACACAACCCTAAATATTTACAACACGGGTGGGAACATAAGGAAAAACCCAAATAAAACTGTTGGTTTAGTAACTTCTAAATGAAACCATCATGATAAACAGGCTAATTTTGAACTGGTTTAGAGTCCCACCAACCACTCAGATGCCATACATAGAGCAAAGATCACCACATACAACAAAGTTGCAGAATTGTGTAGTATAAAGAGAAACATGTTTATGTAACACAGGTGGTGCCTATCTCACCATATCTCGCTCAGTTGTATGATGTTTGGTCTAAGTGAAGCCATGCATAGTCCTAATGCAGATTTATTCCAAGCATAGTATCTCCTAATAGTTCATTTTTATAGTTCAAGGGACATGAGTAATCCACCGCATAGCTCCTATTTCCTTTAATTCAAATAACATTATTAAAAACGCATTTTGCTTTGCGTTGCTTGTGGGTACATTCATTAATTCTGTAATTATGGAAGATAAAAAAAAAACGTGCCTTTGAGATCACATTCATCCACCTAAATCAGTCAATAATTGCATGCATGATTTCAAAAGTTCAGGGCAAATGTAATCGCCACCTGGATTTGCAATGATTTTTAATCTTTTTTTTTTAAGCCTTAACACATCTTTGCAAATGCGGTAGAAAGAAAATTGGACTGATCCCAAACCTTTTTAATCACATTTGTGATAAAATTGCCTTATCCTTGTTTAAAACTTGAATTATGCAGGGGTCCTTTAAATATCCCAGCAGCTTAGCACCCCCTGTCATTTGATCATCATTTATTAAAAGGCTTATGGCTTATGACATTTTCATGTCACTGGTTAATAAACCTTCATAGCATCCAAGCGTTTATAGCATGCAAGCACTGTCTATTTAAACTAAATTAAAATAAATCAAATTGATGGTTTATTTTACTGATAAGCATTGCAAGTAAACCTTCAAAAAGGATATTAAAGGGTGATATTCCTCATTATGTACTTTTAATCTCATTATACATTGTTTACTGTACATTACAAGACTCAATGGCAGTAAAACAAGACAAATAGAGTCTGTGAGTCAGCAGATGATGCAACAAAACCTGAAACTAAAAGCATTTGTTTGTGAGAATTCTGTATAAATATAAAGCATACTTTTAATAAAATAATGTCTTAAAAAAAAGCCTTAAGCCATAGTTCTGCAATTAATTTCACAACATGAGTGCAACAAACAGAGGAGACTTTTAACAAACACAGCAGACATATGGCCTTTATGTGCTCCTGTGTGTTAAATTGATTTCTGTAACACACATCAGCCTGTGTCAGGCATATAAGTGTGCTTTCTATACATTAACTTTATATTTGTGTAGAGACCAGATAACATGATGCCAGCACGAGGGCAGTCATGTGACCCGCACCGTTCCTCTTTATTACAGATCACAAGGTCATAGAAGATTAAGATGGTAAGGTGAAAGGTCTCTAACACAACACCATTGCGAGTACAGAATCATAGCGTCACGCCTATAACCACGGGTTTGATTTATTGGCCTACACATGACCCCTATGCATTTTTGGTAGAATGAATAAGAGTCATTCTTGCGGAATGCATATTTTAACTGGTATCGTTGTGCAAACCTGTATGTTGTATTGTGATGGACGAGGTTTAAAATAAGCCAAAGTGAAATGTGATGCAATATAAACAAATCAATCTTGGGGTCATTGTATATCATTCATGCAAATCAACTGAATACATACAGACTGGCTTATAAGCAAAATCATAGAGCTATTAGGAAGTTAAGACAGTAATGAAGCATTATAACAAGACTTCTCTTTTGTCTATCATTTTCCAAGTTGTTAAGATAAAACACTGAGCATTATGGCAACCAGATCCCAGACAGATCCAAATCTTTCTGCAAACTCTGCATTCAGGATGTTCAAGCCGAATGCTGACCCAAGCTTGGCAAGGTTAGTTTGTCAATAAAATTGGCTCTAAAGCATTTTATCTGACATTTGAACTGACAAGTACAGAGAGTACAAGATCGTCTTGGAACGATGAGACACTGGTTTACTTCCAGGTTGTTGATGTGAAAGCAAAGTCAAAGTTCAGAACTTTAATCAAAAAGTTCTGTGAATTCTCAGCTGTTTCTCCAAATGGCTGATCGGCTTTAAGCTTTGGTTTGTTTACAAAGTCCACAATCTCTATCCACCATATATCACAACTTTCCTATCCATGTCCCTAAATAGCTATAGCTGATATAATCTGAATTCCTTTTATGAGCTGTGATAGAATTGTAATGTTTTGTTAACACTGCATGTAACACAAATCTGTCTTATGTGATTTACTGATGTAATTTCCATGACAGAGCTCAAGAGGAGACTCAGCCTTCAATGTGATGTCTTTTAATAAATGACCAGACTACTCACTTGTAAGTCATACCGTCCCCCATAGAGCAAAGCTCTTCTGCTGTGAGCCCATCTCGGACAGACTTCTGTCCTGATCTGTAATGTGGATGGCCATTATATACGCACAATATCACTCCAGCGAGAGGATCCCAAACAAAAGTACTTACTTGTAGGTGAGACCATCTCCGACATTAAAGAGTTGCTGGGCAGACAAGCCATCCTCTGGTATATAGCCTGTTCCTCCACTTATAAGATAGTCTGCCATACTGCAAAGATAAATACACAAACACAGCCCTGTAAATAACTAACGGCAGACTTGGCTAGCAACCTAGAACATTACGATGCTGAACTCCACCTGTTTTTGTACAGTTAAAATGCAATGGTTTCTAAGGGCTGAAAAAGATTGTGGCAACTAAAAACAATCTTAAATGTAAGCTTTCAAGCTTAAATACTTTCTCAGCAGCCCCAAACATGTACCCTGAGGCACACCAATGGTACAGACTTTGGATGTCCCCCTAGTCAAACATACCCGATTTAACTCATCAGCTGGTTAAGAGATCTTTAGGAGCTAAAATGGGTGCTTTAGTTAAACAAAGACATCACAAAACACACAGTGTTGGTTTGCGTCTCCAGGAACAAGGTTGGAAAACACTGGTTTACCATACATGTTTGTTCAAACAAATTTGTAAATGAGCCATTTGCAATTGTGATATTTTTGTGCAGGGTTTACAAGCGTGTGTGTGTCATTTTGTTTTAATCTCTACCTTATAAGAACGTTCAAGCTTAACATCAAGCTAACATCATCCTGTCGTAATCTTCGCAATTCAAATGACGTCACTATTTTCACCCTGTGCGCGAATAGTCTTTCTTCATGCATACATTTGTATATTTTATTCATTACAGCATATTACGTGAATGTCACACTTTTCGCCCGCAAGCTTTGAATTCAAGCAAGTAATTCAAACACTTGCTTTTTCATTCTGATACTGTTAGTAACAAAAAAAACTTCCATTATATTCAGCTGCAGTTTCAAAGCTGTTAAATATTTCGTATCCTGTGTGTAGCATCCACAATATTTTAGGTTTTACGATGTAAACAATGCAGGGACTTACAGCCAAATAACAGCTTGTATAAAACCTGAAACCAAAATAAAAAAGGATACAGCCTCATGACCCACTAACATTCTTCCATCTGCACACTCGATATAAAAATAGATGACCAGATATTGACGCATGCAAACAGACAGGCGTGAGAAGAGCTGCAATACTGTATTTCTACTTGATACATTGCTCTACCGGTGCAGTAATCCACAGATACACGCTACTGGCCCGGTGACCTACATTTAGTAAACCAAATATAAGGCAGGAAATCCCTGTACCTATATTAGAAATCATAGGTACACACGCCCAACACCTTGGTTATGTAAGAATATAAAATACATAATTTCGCAATAAAATGGTCTTTCTTTGCGGAAGTAATGATCAATCAACCAACAACAATAAAGTCAAACCAGCGCTATGTGGACATAAAAATGTGCTTTTATCGAAAGCAATTCCTCACAAAGGAAATGTTTTATAAAGCCTATGAGAAAACGATGATCGGACTCGCCACGCAGGAAAAAGCTTGCGTCTACTTCTACATGTACGTCAACGTTTGCATAAAATCCACGTTTCTGTGTTAAAAACTTCCACAGAGCACATGCAAAATATTTGTTGAGAATAAAGTAAAAGTCAAACCTTTCTGTCTGTCCAGACGAGCACGCGTTTAGCTGGAGCGGGTGAGCTGATGCACGTCAGAACTGAAAGCCACAATATACCGCTATCTAGAAGATCGCAAGTGATCTCAGAGCAGTTTAATGTGCGGTTAAACTGACTTTTTCGCTGCTTACTGATACTTAAAATATCTCTTTTGTATTAGATGCCTGAGATGAGTCTCGGTTTTTGTAGAGAACGAGGCACACAGAGAGAGAGCGCGCGCGCGTCATATCCTTACTGCTCTTCATCCACGTGGTGACGGCACGATTAACTCTTTCATTACACGCTTGAAGTTAAACCAACTGAGCACTTTTTTAACACGGTACTAACACTGGGTATGACCCTCGTCAAAAACAGCCTCGATTGTTCGTGGTGTGAGTTCCAGACAACAATAGTGCCAGTCTTGCTTTGTAACTGGAAGGTGTATTATGATGCTAAATGTACAGATAACAATGTGGGTTGTGTTGGCAACTGTTTTGCTGGTTGTAATTTGTTTTTTTTTTCTGAAATGATACACATGATGTTCTGCAACAATTTTAAAACAGTACATGGTGAATTGTTGTCACAATGTGCCAAAAATATTCTTCACACCATTACACCAAAGTTACAGGTCTGGACTACTAATGAAAGCAACTGGGCCCATAGATTCTTGCTGGCACAAAATGTTATTCCTACCATCTGTGTGCTTCAACAGAAATCAAGAATATTGAACTATCCAACTGTTCAGCTAGCTAACTGACTTGAAGTGCAACCTAACGCTGTTTTCTGGTATTATAGACCATCTGCCTTAAGGTTCAAAACAGTTAGTTAATAAAAATCCTAAGAGATCAACTGTTAGAGAAACATGCAGACCACTCAATCTGACACCAGCAAACATAACACAGTCAAAATATGTTTCCTATAGTTAATGTTTTCCTTATTTTCATGGCTAACGTGAACGCTCACCAAAGCTCTTTGCACCTTTGATCTGTATATATTTGTTGCATTGCACTGCAACCACACGACTGGTTTATCAGATAAATGCATGAATACGGAGTACAGGTGATCTTAATATTGTGAGTGTATATTTTTCAAATAATTAATTTTTGCATGCCATAATTTTTATATTACACAAAATTGTATTTAAAGCTGTTCTTTGGCCTTCAAAGAATGTAGGCCTTAGGCCCTCACATTCATAGATTCATTAACTGTAGTATTAAACTACTATAGTATTTGTCATATTTCACCTTTAACTATTTGTGTTTTGCTTGTGTTTGCATGTTTTGCTGATGTTTACTCTTCTACTATATGTTTACGCCAAATTACAATATTAAAAGCAGTGTTTAAAGCAGAAAAAGTATAAGACAAATATTGCATATAGGAAACACTGTATATACTGCATGCATTTTTGCAGTTACAGTTAGCACCTGCACTTTAAAGGCATGCTTGCACACATACCAATACAATCACAAGCTGTTTTCTCTCTTTAAATTTTGTTTATACCTTGAATTTTATGTGTATTATATATTACTACTAATACTAAGTATGTTGTTATTATTATAATTACTTGTTTCATCTTTAAAATTATGTGTTGTAATATGTCTGAGCCTTACAGCAAGAATTTACAAATTGTCTCTGACATCTGTACACATGACTGAAACTTGAAACATGGTGACCTATAATAGTTCCATGGCTGGATTTAGAAGTCAGTCACAGCCAATTACCAGAAGCCAATTGCTGAAGAATGACTGTGCTTAAGAAAATTACAAATTCTCTGCATTGATGGACCAAACTGGACACAGCACATTACTCACATGAGGATAAATCAGAGCAGTACAGCATATAGTTACTTAATGTGCCTAACTCATTGGAACAGAGAGTGAAGAGGTTTTTTTTCTATTAAAGAAAGTAGAAATTAAAAAAAAATTCTACCTTATATTCCAATAATTTAGGCAGTTACAGATACATCCATATTAATTGGATCCACATTAAATGTCTAGTATTTTATGTGTTTTGTGGTATTTCTGCAAAGTCTGGCATGTTTTGCTTTGGTTTGCATTCCAATGATTAACATGGGCAGCCAAGCATAACACACCCAAGCACAAGTTTTAACCTTCTAAGTTAACCTAAGTTAGCTGAATAGTTGTTAAGCACGTGTCAAATTCAGATTTTCTATTGAAAAATCCAGCCTTCTATTTCTAGGCAGAATCTGTATTGATTCTGATTCGCTGATTCATTGCAGCAGCTATACCATGATTCTCAGGGAGGGGGGGGGGGGTTTAAACCAGCAGGGGGAGATGTGAACATGATGTGGGTTTGTGACATTTATTGAAGTGAAGTTTACAAAAAGGGCAGTCAAGACAATCTGTGTCTCCAATTGCAGTAGTGTGTATATCTGTATCATCGTAAGACTGCTCTGGTTTCTTGAACAGCATAATCTCAGAATGGAGGGAAGGGGTCACATGGCGGTTCTGTCTACTTTGCCATATGTGGGTCAGTGGACATGTGGGTCAGAATACACTCCTGCACCAGTGACTATTTCAGGCTACAGTTCTGAGCCATTTGGACTTTGCCAGGACTTCACAGTGTGTTCTGGCTCTGCATAGCTACAAGAGAAGGCCTGATCTGATGTGCCCTGAATAGTTTTGAACCCTTGTAAAAGCCAGTTTTGTTGTTCACTTACACAAGGCTGTTTATAACTCTTAAGCTTGACTTTGAGATTAGATATTAGACTAGCTGTTACATTTAATTCCTCTACATGCTTAAGGATTTATGTTATCTTTAAAGTTACATGTGTTTATAAAAAACAAAACCCTGAAAAGAAATGTGAGGAAGACCATTAAAAAATGAATGAAGGAGAGGTGTGTGGGTGTCAAAACTGAACCAGTGGTATTCCAAATTGTTAAAAAACTGAAATTGTGTCTCACCTGTTTGGAAAATCTGCTAGTAAGCGTGTCACAATGTAGCGCTGAGCTGCAGACTCGTGTCCACGCACATCAGACAGTGGAATAGCATTGGAGCATGAAGATTTAATATTGTCCAATATCTCCTGGTTCATATCCTCATGAACATTTTCTGGAATCTCATCCATATCTGCCCAGTTTGTGGATAAAACCTGCAAAGTATTCCAGAACAAGCACAGCCTTGTGACCAATCAAAGCCAGCCTCGTGCCTCAGTGCAAATGCAAATGTTCTTCTCTGAAACCTATTCAAAGTAGCATGACGATGGATCCAAGATTCAGATTGAGGGCTGGAACAAAATATGAGTGTGCAATCTCTCAATGCAGTAAGTAGTGCTCAGTCAGAGGTTCCCAAAAAGTAATTCTTTGTTGCTTAAGCCAACAAAAATGTGATGCTCTAAAACATCTGACAGCCTTGTTTCTGACACCCATTTTTATACACTTTAACATCTGACTTCATTATCTTGTGACTTACACTCCATTTTTGGCATTCATTTATTTGGCCTGCCACAATTCCCCCTTTCCACTCTAATTGTGGAAGAAGCACAGCTGGGCTACTTAATAAAAAAGAGAGTAATATGTTATTATAAAAGCAACATATTTTCATTCAAAGTGAAAAAAGGAATTGACACAGAAGTACTAAAATATTATAGCATAATCAGTGATTTCATGAATACAATATATATTTATGTATGTGAAATTATATGACATTGTGTATCATCAGTCTTTAGATTAGACACTCAGCTGGGCTAAAAGGTACCTTTTATTTTTGTAGAAGACTGTGTTTGGCATCTAGCATATTGTCTTTAAAAACAACAAGTTTACTTAATGGGGATGGTGTACAAAACACAATCAGTCAGATGTGACTCACCCACCATGAATTGTGTCCACTCATGGCATTCATGTCCAACAATCCTTCATATTGTGGTGAGTAATCATATTGCCTCTCATTCAATGGACCAGTCAAGTGCTGAGAAATCAATGAATGGTGAATCTGCACATGGGGTTGTTCGTGAGGGGACCCTGAACCTGCAGAAGGTTCTGGAGCTGGTTCAGTAGTTTCAATATGAAGAACAGAAACATCTTCAACTTTCTCTTTCCCACTTTTATCCTGCATATGTAAATTGTACCTCAGAAATTAACTCAGGAACATCTTCCTCAGGATCAAGAGTCTTAGCTTGTGCTTTGTTGTTGTGATCCCTGGCTCACAGTCGGTCCCATTCTCTGATGTCTGGAACAACCAGTTTCCTCCTGCTGCCTTCAGCTTCTGTAGGTGTGACTCGTACAATCTTGTATGGTCCCTCTTTTCTTGATTCACTCTACTTTTTTCTGAACACTCAATCTCCGTGGACTGTGAGGCTTCCTCTTCCACTCGAGGTCCATGTCTCTGCTCTTTTGAATATATGGCCTCATGCATTTCTCAGTTCAGTTTGTGATTGTTCCAAAGAATGTCCCACTTCCCACTTATTCCAAAAGGGTTGTGACATTGGTATGCCTGTAAGCATTTCATGCAGTGTTGTTTGCAATTCTGTTAGTTTGCATGTGATAGTTCATCAATGCAAATGTAAAGAATTAAACCAGTTCAGTTTGGTGTCAGCACATATAAGTCCCATAGGTTCTTTGACAGCAGTGTGACACCCTGAGGCCATTTTTGCCTCGAAATCCACAGCATTATTTTCTCATATTTACAAAGTCATTGTCTTTCTTATGTGCCTGTAATTTAATAATTGCTAGGCGTTTGGGTTGCATCATAGCTGATATTAACTGTACAATTTGCTCTACATGTTGTATCACAGTTCCATCACTCTTTTAAATCCTCTTTGTTTCCACACAGCTCCAAACAAGCGACACACACACACAGGCTGAGTCAGTGTAGATATTTACAGTCTGGTGCTTTGCCAATTGGCAAACTGCTGTCAGAGTCTTCAGTTCAGCAGAACTGAGCAGAACACGGTTGTTCACAATGTTGTGAGACAACAGGAACAGACAGTTTCCTAGTTAAGTACAGAGAAACTGGAGTGATTTCCCAGAAAATCTCTGGAACAAGATCAGGTCAAAGATGAGTAAAAGCTCATAATTCAGCTACACAATCATGTCACAATCTAAGGAAATAAAATTTACTGGATTTACAACTGTACATTTTTTTATTGTCTATCTGGATGTGTTCTGGCTTGTGTACAAAATCATCCCTGCTCTGCAGTTACTTTATAGTTTGTGTAAACAATTACTGGCTAAACCATTGTCAGAAAAGAGCCCTTTTTATAAGCATAATGCACAGCTGCAAGTCTTTGTTAACTTGGCCAGTAGCCCTTTGCTATATTATCAAGTTTAGGACTATATAGGTTTTGAATAATCTGCATTTGGTACGACTGGTGCACTTTAAAGTTCTTTTTAGTGACTCAGATGCTACCAGTGCATCATTTATGTGAGCAAAACTTCTACATTTTGCTGGCCTGCTGCATGATCTTAGTGGTGCAGTTTTCATTATATAATCTTCTACCCAATCAAAAAGCCCTTTATTCCCAAAAATGTCATAATTTCTCCAACTGTTTGTGGAAAAAGTGCCCTCGGGTGTCCTCCCTCAGTCAGCTTAGTTGACATTTTTTTTACTAAGCATTGTGTGAATATACAGAAAAATAAATCAAAAGATCATTGCCTTAGATGTTTGTCAACAGTATGTGCAAATCTCAGCTTGACAAACTTCAACTATATATTTTACAGCTCTGAGGTCACATACCAAGTGCCATTTCAATTTATCTGCTGTGGAAACAGGTTATTACCTGATGAATGACCAAGACACTTTTATTTTAACTATCAAGTCCAGGGTATTACAGGTATTGTGGTTTTCTGGGCATTTTTTCTCCTGGTTTTATGTTTTTTTGTCATAGGTTTGGTAGATTTTGGCAGAGAGTCCACATCTGTGTCATATTAAGACCATAATTCTGAGGGAATTTTTTTTCTATTTCTCTCAGCAGCTCTGAGCCGAGCTCAGGACAGCAGCTGTCTGTTTTACTGGAGCAGCCAATTCATTTTTCTCTTATTTGCAATCACCACCTCCTTGGAATGCCAGTCATAATGGTTGCACATATAATTTTCATGTCCTTTCAATCTGCTGAAATAAACAATGTCCAATTTCCCAATGGACATTAATATATGCCAAACATATCAGACAAATAAAAAAATATACCATAGCAACTGCTGAGCCAAATGTAACACAATTATCTCCAAGTAAATTCAGACTTAAGCTGCAGTTATCAGTGATTTGTTTTTCCACTGCACTGAAGTGAAGAGCCATGTTTGCTTTGACTGACATCACAGCCAGGGTCAGCGAATTC
>JBAJNP010012449.1:0-13391 GCA_036877545.1 Yasuhikotakia modesta | reverse complement strand
GACTTTTTTTGTATTAAAAACATTTTTCTTTTATTGATCGGATGAAATATGCAAATTTTTTGAGATAGGAATTTTGGGTTTTCATGAGCTGTATGCCAAAATCCTCAATATTAAAACAATACAAGGCTTGAACTACTTCAGTTGTGTGTAATGAATCTAAAATATATGAAAGTCTAATGTTTATCAGTACATTACAGAAAATAATGAACTTTATCACAATATGCTAATTTTTTGAGAAGGACCTGTATTACTTTAAGTTATACACTTTTTTAAGTAAGCACTTAAAAATACATATTTGCACCCTAAAGAGAGCAGCCTGGAAAATGGAGCATAACTGGAAGCAAAAACAGAGAAATTACGTACAGCATGGAAATGAAAGAAAGGCCTTAAGAAATCTAGATATGCCTATTTTTAATCTTTCAGAAAGCCTAGCTATTTATGTTGCTATTTTAGCAACACCCACTGCCCTAGACACTAGACTAATGTTTATGAATATGAGAAGATAGATGAATGTAGTGATGTGACACAGTAGTGGCTATGTGAGGTGAGCAGATATTGAATTCAATGGTTCAATGGAGACATAAGAGGCACAGCAACCAAAATATAATTTTGTTCCCATAAAAAAATTGGCCTTTATTTTATGATTATGTTGCATTTCTCATTTTTATTTCATTGATTTAATTTGTTATATATTTTACACTGTGATGTAAAATTTCGCTTGATGAGCAGGTACATGCTATATGCAAATAAAACAACTATTTATAGATAACACTGCATCTTAGTAGTCAAGCATACACCTCACAGACACAATATTGCAGTCATGGGAAAAAAACAGTTCAGATGAGTTCATTATTCTGAAGTGCTATAGTCTAAATTCAGTTAAAGAATTGCTTACAAGGTTAGTGATAGTGTCTGAATATATTTGTATAAATGTATACCTTCTGTAGAAGGCACAAAACCATTAACTGTTTGATCACAATGCAAAGATATGATGTTCTATTTGCCAGTCAACTATGTATGTGTTTTTGTGTTGGAGGTGGTGTGGCTGGGGGGAGCACTCTGAGGGGAGGGTGGGATCTTATGTTTTCAAAGCTAGGTTGCTATTGCTAGCCTCTCTAAAATTATAAGTCCTAAAAATACAAATGCATTTTTTAATTTCCAAAGTCATGTGCATGTTTCCTAAGAAGCATTACCTGGTGAGATAATATAGAAAAAATCCTTGAACTCATCCATCCAGACTTCAGCCAATCGTCTGTTGTTCTTGTTGATAACTTGACCTGTTCCACCAGGGAAGCTGTATGGTGTGGCTTTACGGAACACATGGCCTACATGAGAACATGTGACTATCTCAAGAGATCCTCCACACTGCCAGATCTGTTACCAAAAACACAACAACAAATATCTGATACAATCACACTACCAGACATCAACCACACACTGTTTCAGATTCTGTATGTCTGAATTGTACTGGTATGGTAAAACAGAACTGACATCATTTGGATTGTTAAAACGGAACACTTACTCTGAAAGACATCTCTAGATTTTCTCCTCCCCATATATCCATACCCGAGTCATACGTGCCGATCTCTTCAAAATATGTGCGGTCAATAGAGAAGAGACCTCCAGCCATTGTTGGAGTTCTGTGGAAACGATGAAGACACACATAATTAAACCAATATGGTCTTATAATTGGTCATGCTAATATCTAGACAGCATGGACAGCTGATATAAGCATCTTGGTTTTCATCTCAAGTTTTCTTGATTTAGTCTTGATTTAGTTTCTTCATGTTATCCAAGACTGATGATGAGGAGATCAGACCCCAGACTGTTGTCAGACTGTTACACAAATCTCATTAAATTAAAACAATTAATGGTAAAATAAATGTTTAGTATTGTGGACTGATGTGTATTTTGATATTTCCAACTGTCACACTACAGCAAATGACAGGTTTAAAGAAATATCAGTTGAATATAAAGTTTGTTTTACAACTTGCTGAAGGATAATGTGAGATTTGAACATATGTAAAGCAGTGAAGCCAATTAATCACTGAACCAGTGTGTGCTGCCTAGGTTATATGGATCCTTTTCAAGAAACAGTGCTATCTGTGTCCCATTTGTGTCCTCATGAAATACTACTGATATTTAATCACACTTATATTTCATGAATTTAAAAATAAATGTTTAAGTTTTAAGTATTGATGCTTAAATATTTGCTTCTAGCCAAGTTTATTATGAAGAGTCAAGAACAAACATTCATACATACATTGTCTTGCTGCACTGTCAAAAGTAAAAGATTGCTGGTTATCACAACCAGTTGCATGAATTGTAAAAATGTAAATTGACACTTGCTATTGGATGTACCTAACAGGAAGGGTTCTGTCTCCTTTGCGCCGGTCCATCTCTCGTTGAGGAACTGGATACCATCTAAAGTTCAGTTTCCAGTTGAATCCCCCATAGGTCATATCTGAGCCTGCCATGTACTCAAATGTCTCATCACTGATGACATCAATGATAGGGCAGACCACAGCTCTTCTTAAATAACAAACAAAAATAACTATCATCAGCTGAGCATGGCAGAGAACTGCAGGCAATTTTAGCAGTAATTCTGTAGACTGCAGAAGTATTGTCAGTGGTTCTCATATAAGTCAGAGTATTTATGGTGCACAGATGCTACAGGCAGAGGGACAGAAAATAAGGAGTTTAGCCCCTGGACAACCCAACATTTAATCTATGATCAAATTTGTTATGAATTGCAGTGTTAAATATAGCTATATCTTCAAACTATAAGCTTGCTTGGGATCAATGTAAAGTGTGACTGATTATTGGGAATATATTGCCTCATCAGCTCTTTCAATAATGTTGGTTTGTTGGAACCAGGTAACTCACAACAACCTCATCTACTGTTTGAAAAATGTCATATACAATAAAAGTGGCATGAGAGAGTAAATGATGAGAGGATTTCATGTTTGTGCAAAAAAAATTGACATGGTATTTGACAATAATATTTTGTTATTTGTTCCTCTTTTTCCATTGCAAGAACTGAATGAAACTTGCTGTCATCTGTATTTAATTGCATTTTACACAAACCAGTTTTAAAAAGTGGATTTTTAAGGGGAAAGTATAGAATAAAGAATATAGAATGTAGAACATAGAACTAAAAAATAATAAAAGAGTTTAACTCAGTATAAGTTCTTATATTGTCTGCTGAACCAAATAAAACTCCATTTTTATTTAATGCTAATTAAATCAAATACTCTTAGCTCTTTCTAACATGTTAAAACTATTCCACAGAATTCTGCATTTGTTTTTCAAAAATGTAGTGCAGAAATAGCAAAAAGTCAGCAGATTCCATCTGGTCCTGCACATCACACGTTGGTAAGATAAATAATAGGATTATATTGTGAGAAACCAAAGATAAAGATAAGCAAATTAAAATAAACAAGCGGAGATGTCTAAGAATAGGTAGTAAATTGTTGTCATTTATGAATGTGGAAGTTAATTTCCTTATCTGTAAAGCACACTTCATCTCTAATTAAGCTGTTTTTTGTAATTATTTTTGCTTCACTCAAGCATAAATGTTTCTGATGACTTTTGTTGCGGAATCAAAGAGATGATTAGACACTTATGTCATGTGTCCTAATGTGCTAAAGTATCTTCCTGACAATAAATTAGACAATTAAAAGACAATAAATTACAAACAAAACAATTTGGGTAGCTACAAAAAACTAGTTTTAGCTGTGATGCTTACCCACAGATTTCCCATTATCATTATCAAAGCACAAAAATATGGCAAGAGATTTCTCAAAACAATTCTCAAAGATTGCTAAGATGGCTGCTAATGTCATTTTAATGTATTTTGCAAATATCTGATTATATCCAGATATTACTGCCCCAAAATTCCACATAGAGAAAGGATTTGACCCTTAATACGCCATTTAGACTATTGTCCCATCTAAGGAATAGAAGAACCATGTTTGTCTCCCCAAAGAACCATTCAGTCAAAAAAAACATTTATTTTAAAGAACCATTTCTTTTGTACCTACCTATAGTCTAAAGACCCCTTTTCCCCTACAAATAACCTTTTTTTTGAAACAGAAAGGTTTAACAGATGTTAAATATCTATATGAAACCACACAGACAAAATTTTTCTGCCTATGGCCTTGTGAAGTGTAGGCTCAATATCAGCAGGAAACAATACAGTATAGCAGCATTATCAGTGTGCCTTACGCAAGCAGTGAAGTGAACTCACCTATCCTCTTTAATTCGAGCCAGTAGTGGCTCCAGCCACCCCATAGTACACTCACAGTGCGCGTCCAAGAAGGTGATGACCTGCCCTTGTGTAGCAGCTGCCCCTCTAAGCCGTGCTCGGATCAAGCCAGATCGCTGTTCCATTCTCAAAATCCGAACTGGAACATCCAGAGTAGCAACATAATCCTCCAATTTCTTTTTAAGGAAGTCTACAAAAAGGGAAAATATTACCTTACCATGAATCAGTGGTGGTCTAAAACATGCTAGATAAATAGCACTAGATCAGCACTTTGTTGTGTTTAGAGGCTAGTTTATAGGTTTAAGGACATTTTCTGTTGGGCTGATTCTAGCAGAAACACAAAGACTTTATGATATACAGTAATCAGTTATATTGCACATAACAAACATACACCTAGTGTCATACTGCCACGGTCAGAACTGTTGTGTTTATGTTTGAAGAAACATGTTAAAACACAGATTTATGTTCAGGATGTTACTGGCACCTCTCTCGCTGGCATCGTCCACCAGTAGTATCTCCAGCAGCAGGTGTCTGGGCGAGCGGTTTATGGCGCTGTGTATGGTTCTCAAGAGAGTGCTCCATGCCTCATTATGAAACACAATCACAATGCTTGTGTTTGGGAGGTCATCAGGGTATGTCTTCGTCTTACAGCTGAAAAACACACAGAAACAGAGTTAACATATAACTAACCTGCTTAAAACACAGTTTATCACAGTACTTTTTAAAAGGTATATTCACTTAAAAAATGTATAGAGCATCATCATATCAATACACACTCAACAGAAAATATTGTAAGCTGTTCTGTAGCAACATGACAGCTAAGAAGCTTTAAATCAACATAAACACAGAAGCTAAATTTTTTATTCATAAACCACATAAATTTGCTCTATAGGTTATCGCTCTTAAGCAGCCATTTTGGTGGAATTGACCTGCATATAAAAAGAACTGAATTCAGTACTCAAACAAGACTAACAAACAAATTTTGCTGTGTGTGAATCCAGCCAATGGAGAAATGTCACCAAGAGAAGCTAAAAAAAAGCATGTGATTGCATTAGTGATGAAGTGAGATGAAGAGAGGGGGATGGATGGATGAGCAGCCAGGAGAAAAGGTTTACAGTTCTGCTTGTCTTTGTGTGCACAGACAGCCTGACAAGATGGGGGCGAAAGGGCACAAACAGAAGATTACAGCAGACGGCAGCAGCGTCACCCCATGAATAACACCCTGCAGAGACTCAGATGCAGATAGTTGTGAGGAGTGCTAATAATGCTGCTGAAATATTTTATAGCAATACTACGAAAACAATTGCTGTTTCACCAGAATAAAGTCTTTCTTAAAAATCATTTCAACTGCACATTTCTCAAGGCTTTAAAAATTTTCTTAAGCTTAGAAGATATAATAAAGGACAATGTAAGTAGTTTTGTGGTTTTATTTATTGACTTATTTTTTCCCAGAGAAAGATGTGTTGATCATTGCAGGGATTGTAACTCTAATTCACCAGATGAATGTGGCAGGTTTTAAACAGCTGAGTTGCTCTTATGTAACTAAAGTGGCTGTAAACAAGGTTTTGTAAACAAAGACAAAGTTCCTTACTGCACTGTCACTGAGACAAACATAGAGAGAAATACAACTATTAAACAGCAGCCATAAACATGTTTTTAACTTCTCCATATAGCTGCTATCTCTTACAATTAAAATAAATGTTAAACATTTAAAGCTGCAGTCCATAGGTTGAATCCATGGTTAAAAATAATCAAAAAACAGTTATTGAGCAAATACATAACAGATGTAACAGATGGTAAGATTATATTAACAAATTATTATTTTGTCAGGTCAGATTTTACAGGATATGTCAGTTTGACTTCAACATATGTAAATCAAAGCAATTTTATGTTTTAAACAGAGAATACGATAGAGTCAAAAGGTTGCAATTGCAGCTTTAATGTGCTGGTCAACAAGGATTCCTGTCATTAGCGTCATTAGTGTGATGAAGGGATGTTTGTTTCTGGTGTACAAGCACTCACCCATCCAGCCTGACATCTGGTAGAGTTCTGTTGAGTGCAATCATGTCACTGGCCATTAGGTTGAACTGATTAATTTTAAAGAGCTCCTTCATCTTGTCCTGCTGTTCTTTTGTAATAATTACAGCTTTCCCCATTTCACCAGGAGCCTCATGGGTGCGAGACATCACCGCTGGAACACAGAAAAGCCATAAGGCAAGGCAAAGAGTGTTGGTGGTTGTTACAAGGCACAAAATGTGTAAAATATTCAGGTTGGGTTGCTGTTTGGTAACTTAGTTAACTTGCCACGTCTTACATTAAGTCCAGTTCATATCATTCAATAAATGTCTGAAGGATCATGTCCGCCCTCAATTTAAAGACCCCAGCAATTTAAACCTCCAGAATATGATTTTTACCTGTGTGTCAAGTACTGTTTATTTGTTGACTACCTAAATAGCCATTAAATAACAAGCCAAAAAATCATGCCAACTATGCATTTAAACCATGACATTAAACATTGAATGGGGTCAAATTGACCCCAAAGATAATAGAAGGGTTAAATTAAAAGGCTCAGAATATCACAAACACACATAGCATGTAGGATTTCAGGTGTAGTTATGGTATAGTTTTTAGTAGTTACAGATGTCGTTGTGGGTTGTGGGTTCGATCCCAGGGGAAGGCAAGTCCTGTTAAAAATGTGTACCTTGAATTCACTGTATGTCGCTTTGGATTAAAGCGTCTGCCAAATGAATAAATGTAAATGTAAAATGCATAATCCCCACATGAATATACCTGACGGGTCTTTGTAGGGACTGCCTGGGGGTGTAAGCATCAATATTTATAGAATTATGTGCTACTGAGAGTTAAAATACAGAGCTAGCTTGCTAGTGAAATGTTTTTGATCTTAAGCTCTGGGCCCAGATGTACTGTTGTCTAAAATAATTGTTGTCTAAAACTGGGTTAGTGGGTTAGCTGACCTATCAAAGGAGACTGGTTATGTCAGATAAAGCACTTTTAAAAGCAGTCAGATGGTGAAAATGAAGTTTCAATTTATGAGAAAATATATTTTTGTGTATTTAAATGTATTCTAGCAGACCAAAAATAATGACTTATATGTTAATGAACATAATATGGGCTCTTTAGGGAACATTCTTGATGCTTGCCCATGCAAAAGTCATGACTCATTTTTTCCCAAATCATCCCCTGAGGAAACATTGTAAGTCTGGTTAAAAAGTAGTAGTAGACCTCTCCACAACAAGACATATAATTTGAGGTATAATTTATATACACAGAATTAACAGGGCAGCACAAGTTATGTGCTGTGTTTTTGAAACAGGGAAATCTCCATTACTGTTTTTATTATTGCTTTTTCTATAAATATACATCTAAACCTGAGCTCTCTCGGAACAATACATCCTTTTGCAGCAGACCAGGTTAAGAGGATTTAACCCAAGCCATTCACAACCAATCAGAGCTCATGGTTATGCCTTGTCTGATTTGATGGGTTTCTCAGATAAGAGGCCTGGTTGAACCTGGTCGTCTGCAGGGGTGGGTTTAGATAGAATTACTCTGGAAACCGCAGAGCGTGTACATAACAGGGTGGCTTTATGAATGCTGACAGAGAACTGTAAATGATACAGTAAACAACAAAACACACAGATATATAAGGGAGTGGTGTGACTGCATTTTGATGGAAAGCAACTTATCAAGGTCTTTGACAATAACAGCAAGGATGACAATGACAGAAGAGAAAAGACTTCAGCTTTGCTTCCTTCTTCAACCTTTACAACATTTTGAAGCACAATGCCAGGGGATTTAATACAGCCTTATACAATGCAGTCTTATTTAGCTGCGTAATCCAAAAATAGCATACACTTGGACACAAGGACAGCCCATAATATCATGTCATTGAAATAAATCTGGAATGGCATAGCATTGTCGCATTACAGAGTACAATACTTTACACAAAAACCTTGAAAATCTCACTCTGTAGGCAGCATTTTAGGACAATAAAGGTACACAAAGACTTCCAAAACGTCAGCACATCACATCACGTCACCCACATATATACCTTTCAGTAAAGACAATTACAGAATGCTCGCTGAAAAAATGAATCCAAGATGGTAAAAGGAGAATTCTAAAATAGTTGTAAAAAAATTAAAAAAATGAACTGTTTTACTGTTTTAAATGTTTTTACTGTTTTGAAACATCCCAATGCAGCTTTTAAAAACAGCTCACTAGGTATATATATACACATTTATTTGTTAATTATACCACAAACCCATATTTTGTCCCAAATGCTTAAAAACACTGTTTAATAAAAACTTACAATCTAGATAATTGAATAATATTCAGGACTCAACAGTAAGGACAGTACAGTGGCCTGATATCATTGCTGTGATGACAATGCAATGCATTTGTTGAACATGTGCATGTGTCATTATGCCTTGCAAACTTTTATCTGTGATGCACTGAACTATGGAAGATTTAAATGTTCCATTGGACTGCACTATATATTAAAAGTGCTGAAATATCTTGTACATAATGTATATATTTCATTATGCTTATGATTTCCAATAACTGAATCAATGCGAAACATGTCATTTTTAAATATAATTTATATATAATTTTCAGGTTTAAATATATCTTGTTATTATTTAAATAGATTTTACACATGTACATGTTTTTGTATTGCATATTGTATATTGTATCATAGCAATTTACACATATCATATTTTTCTTCAATTTTATGCAGTCCTAACATCCAATCAGGCCAACAGAATATATTCTTATTAAGGTGTGACAATGAGCTGCTGACTATTGATTTATTGCCTGATTTCTTGGCGAGTCGTGTAACTATTACGTTTGAGAACCCCTGTCTTTACAGTTATAAAAGACTGTTGAATAATTGATACTCACTAAACACCATCTCTTTTGTATGACGTGAAAGTTATATTGCATCATTACTTTGAAATGCAGAGAAGAGTGATGTATACTTAATGATGTAGCAATTAAGGCAGGGAAGAAACAATTCTCCACTGCATTGCTGTATTGATCCCTATCCAGTATTTATTAAGCAATAAGGAACATCATCTATCTTCTTTTCATGTTACGGGTTTTATTGATACATCTAGTACACTATGTATCATCAAGCTTAAAATAACCCAAATGGTAAAATGGGTGGGAAATTCTGCCCATATTAAATTTAAAGACCCTGGTCTTTGGGACAGTCACTGGAACTTTACCCTCCTACCTCAACTCCTTCAGATAACTAGATAAAGGTAGCAGATCACTCTCTATGACAATCACCTATTGTGTTCTTTTAAGGTGGAATGAGCTCCCAGGATCCAACAAATCTGCCGAGACAATCACAACCTTCAAAAAAGTTTAAAACCCACCCTTTTTCTCAGACACCTGACTAATCCCTAAAGCTCCAATGTTCAACCTCATTTCACATACGCAATGTGTGTGTGTGTTTGTCCTGTGCATTGCTGAGGTATTCAGAACTCCCTGTTGGATACTTAACCTGCAACTTTTGTGTTAGTAGGCCAGATCCTTCAGATGACTGCCCCTGGCCAGTTTAGCTAATGACTATCATGACCTCAATAAGAGACAATCTTCAAACTGACCCAAGCTTATAAAAGCAGCAATAGCACAAATGGCTGACAGACTGGGCTGCCTCTAATCACAGCTTTTCTCAGCACAGTGTCTGCTTAGACCTTATCTGACAGTTTAATACCTTAACAGCTTCCCTGACAAATGCATGGATGCATGGCCACAGATTGCAATTCAGACAGATACAAACTTCCTATTTCTACACTTTAAATGAAGCAACAAGCCACAAAATCTGAAATAAGAACAAGACCTCATGTGCTTTAATACAGAAATAAAAAAGATTAAAAACAACGGTAGTTATGGTTGCTCACAAATAACCATGTAAGCAGCTTACAGTAATAGTTCTAAACCTACTTACTAGGCAGAATGTTCAAGTAAGGACAAAAATCAGATGATATTGGAATTAAAGGTACGAAACCGGCATCTGGGAAGCATATAATGTGTTAAATCAGTGTTTAAAACAGAGATGTTCACACAATGTTAACTTGTCTCAGACTTGAACAAGTAAATAAACAGAAGTTGTTGTGATATCTATATGATATTAAAATTAGCTTTAAATGGAACAGTCACCCTCAAGACATTTATTTTCCTTTTCAATAAAAGAAAGTCGTGATGAGGGACATTTAAGCACCAAAAAAAGTGCTTAATATGTATGTGCTACAGATCATCTAAAGTCGTAAAGTAGCACTATGTTTTAAATGCACAGATTGTTTAGTTGTTAAGTTGTATTTCTGAAGTACAGTACTTAAATCTTTTAATGTATAGCTTATGTAATGTTCAAACTCAATCTCCATGTTTGAATGTGCACAAGAGAGATTGAAATGAGAGATGCAAAGAAGCAGGGGTAGTTTTAGCAAACAAAAATGTAAGGTTTGGAAGGATTTGCTTGTAAATATGTATGCCAGTACACTGAATAGACAAAGGCCAGTACACTAATGTTTCTTAAAAAGTGACCAATGAACCCATGATGTTCTGTTAAACATTTCAACTGACCTCTGAGTGCTGGCAGGAGCGAGCGATCCCTCTTGTTGTCGCATTTGTTACACTCACTGAAGTACAGCAGTAGGAAAACATCCACTAGCACCCAGACCAGAGAGGTGGTTAGTACCACCTTACAGTACACAAAGCGTCTCATGAGCCGGCTAGAGTCACAAGCTCATAAACAGATAGGAGCCGAGCTGGGGGTGTTGGGACAGGACACATGCCAAGACATCATCCCACTGAAGAAAGACAAGAAGTTCATAGATATTGCAGTTGAATCCTTCATTAAAAACTTGGCCTTTAGAAACAATCTATATCAAACCTTAGGTCATAGCAATGCATTGGGTATAACAGACACGTTTTGTGTAAGTTAAATTTTGGTGTGTTGGTGGAAAGTACATATAGTACATAAAAACAAGGGCTTCTGCATATGAAAGGATTTTCTGAGTTTTTGGAAGACTTAAAATTGTGCATTTAAAATATGTTGGCTGTGTTTTGCATCATAACTCATTTTAACTACTTAAGACTTACTTTAGTAGCTTACTTACTGTATAGCTCATAATTTACTCACAGTCATTTATGTTTTAGGACCATTCAAATCTAGTCCAGTTTTTGAGACGTTGTATTAATGTTATTGCTTTATTACAAAAATGTTATATAAACGACAAACTGAAGGCCAACAAACATATTCAAACATTTCATTTTGAATATTTTTAAAATATTATTTATATTGTATTCTTATTCTTTATATTATATTCTATATTCCTTAATATGTTCTTTATATTTTTTATATATTACATTAAAAAGTAAATAAAGTGATATCTTAGTAGGAGGTTGTACTGAAAACATGTTCTAAACACATGCCCTGTCAGCTGGGAATTCACTATTACTAGCAGCCATGTGAGAACATAGCAAAAGCCACCCTCACTGCAGCATCCTCTTAAACATCAGCAATGTGATGTTTCTCTCAGACATTCAATTAACCAGCAGACTGGTGTGAAGTCTAATCATCCTCTAGTTGGGTGTTTGGTTACCTAAAAGCTATTATCATTTGTCTCCTGAAACTCAAACCTGAAAAGACCATTGATTGGTTATTTATTAAAAGGCTTTTAACTTAACATTGGGCTCTGCTCAGTCTAAGATTCACAGCTGTGTATCTAATAAGATGTTTATTTTATTTTATATGTTATTTATTTATTATTACAAGTTATGTTTGCAAAGTTTGTGTCAATGTTATTGTGTTTATACATGCAGGGTTTTAGAATACTGTAAACACATAGCCTATTTAAAGTCTACTGCTGCATATTAGCAAAAAGCTCTTAGGAAAGAGCTTATTTTTATTAAAACTAAAAATAAGGTAAGACACAAATGTATTTTTCAACAAACCCTAGAACATTAGGTTATCAAATTTTAGAATAGAGACAGCAAGTCTCAGAGCATAGGAAACCCAATAATCTAACACAGCACTGATCTACTAAGACAGAATATTTGTGTTTTTTCCTTCTAATAAAAGTGAACACTGCCTTGCATTGAAACATGTTTTTTAATACGTGCAGATTGTGACCTGTGTGCCAGCATACACCTAATCTAATCCAAATGTGCAAACATTCATTTGAAGTTATTAACTGCTGCCATCAGGTTCAATGGTGCAACGTTGAAAAATAATGAATCTCATAAATGGCTGTCAATGGGAAAGCTTTCATAAAACATTTATCTTGCTTTTAAATCTGTTGCTTTAAAACTCACTCAATACATTTACAGTATTATATATTTGTAGATATGAGGGAGATGTAATGGTTTTCACTTATAAAACGCTTTTTATAACACCTCAATAGAAATTTCTTATGCATTTTCATGCCCAAAAAGCGCAGAATTATATGACGAATCTAATGCTTCAGACTGTTTATCTTGACAGCCTGAAACCATGAGATCTGGTGAATGAAAATTTCTTGCTGCCCCTCCGAATATAAAGTAAAGGCAGGTGCCGAGTTCTACAACATATGTCTGAGATCAAGTAGAGCAATGACATATATATACTCACTGAATGAATACTGGAAGATTCTTCTGCTCCTTACGACCAGTTTACTACGTGTTGCGTCTGGTATCCTCTTATTATAAATGAGGTTACATTCAATTTAGGTCCAAGAAACGACATACCTCCAGTAATACAAAATAACACGGTCCGAATTTATTGAATCAAAAGAACTGTCCCTCACCACGATCTCTCGGTATGGAACAGAAGATGTGAGCATGCATTTTGCCTGCTGCATCATTGGCCAGATTTCATTCCTGAGTCAGATGCGAGAATGTAGGAACCGCATGTCCTGCGCCAGGTCTCAGTTTATACCCCAGAACGATCATTTGTCTTTCAATCAATATTACCAGTGGATGCGATCATGTATGATTTCATATGATGGCAGGATCGTAGGACGAGTCTATTCTTTCAGTATGCTGTAGGAATGCAGTGACTGGAGAGGCGGGTTCATCTGAAGACATCAATGCGCAAGTGCATCGCGGACGTCTGGTACAT
>JBAJNP010012448.1:0-13394 GCA_036877545.1 Yasuhikotakia modesta | reverse complement strand
GAGAGAGAGAGAGAGAGAGAGAGAGAGAGACTGCATCAGCTAAAATCTCCACTACTCGGCAGTCTGAACGGAGACCATCTGCTCGTGCGTGAAAATACACGTAAAACCTCACAAACTGCCCTTTAAATAATGTATTAACCCGCAGGTACCGACAGCATCCGACGTGTCTGCTGTCCTCCCATTAAAACCTTTACATTGCGCACAAAACGATAATCAGACAACGTGCAAATGAAACAACACGAATAAACACGAATAAACACGAATAAATGGTTTAACCAGGGATCGCATCGTATTATTGCGGCCTAATGCAACTAACGGCGCTTCTCCAGTGAGGCGCACGGAGATTTAGACAAAGTTTCACGTCTTCGCGCTACAGGAAACAATGCAAAGCGTTAAAAACACGCCAGACGCCGCGTTGCGTGACGCGTCTTACCTGTCAAACGCGTGTTATCCGCCGCCTGGTGAACTGACCCTCATCCGGAGGCGTTGCTGCGACGCGCGTCTCTCCGCGCGTCCGGCTACTGCGGGTTTCCACTGGCAACGGCGCGGCCAACAAAGGCACCTGCTCGCGACTCCTAATCCGCTTGCGCGTCTTAACGCGTCTCCGGCAGCGCTGATCCCTCACAAGACTCCCGTCTGACTGCTGCTATTGACATTTGCAGGTCTGTGCACTTGTGCATGTGTTGCACGAGACATAGTTTAGATCCGCCCCGTCACTGTCACGGAATGCGCCAGTATCTACCTGTGCAGCAAGAGTGAGCTGCCATACACACCGCTGAAGAGTGCATCAGTTTATTTACTCGTGCATTGGTAAGCAACACAAGTGCGTTTCCCCCCAGCCGAAACACACCCGCGTGTGTCTGTTTTATAAGCTTATACTCACGATCATTGCAGTGACCGGTTTAATTCCGCTGCGCTTTGCGCTTTGCGCCTCCAAATCCGCTATCGAAGTGGGTTATGGATATGCTGAGAAAGGGTTACCTGCTAAACGTATTACTAACGCTATTCTCGTCGGGCTTTATGTATTTCTTATCCTTCTTTTATGTGTCCGTCTCCTCTGGCTGCGCCGGTCTGCGCGCTTCGGCTCTGCGTCCCCCGAGCCGAGTGAAGTCGAAAAAAGCCGAGGCGGAAACTCGAAGCGCTCGGGTTTTGTTACACAAGCATCTGCTGCTGTAAAATAAGGACATTGAATAAGTAAAACAATACGAAATACAATGACACTATCGAGCATCTGGACACCAAAACCACGTAAATAATGTAATTGCACGACATAACAATGTATCGATAATATCCAACCAGGTGGCATTTGTTTACATTATGGCTCACGTTTAAGTGAAGCATTTAACAAGCATCTTAAATTAGTGTTAGTAGATTTATCGATCAGATGCAAGACAAACGTATTTTGGCACATTTTTGTCTGTCTAAAATAGCGACAAATAATTTGAATTCACGCATCCACTGAAAACCAATAAGTTTTAGTAATTGTGGATTAGATAAAAAAGGTATTTTGATAAAAGCATCACTTCCTGACATAAAGCTCTTGGCTTGATATTATTTAACCTGGAAACACGATAAACATCAACAGGCTGCGACGTGAAACTACAAACCGAATTGGTGGCATCAGCGACATCTAGCGGCGTGGAGGTGCAAGTGCTGCCAGAAATATCAGCCCATACAGATGGGGACGTTTTAATAGATCTTTTCATTTGACTCAAACATAATAAATAAATTCACACATCCACTGAAAACCAACACGTTTTTAAGTGCTTCTGAGATAAGTTTTATGAAGATGACTAGAACATCTCTCTATTCTAAATAACATTATCCTGCAGCATGACTGAATGTATTTATGTAAATCAATTACAGAATAAATTATTAGGGTATGACACTTACTTCTTTGCAGATGTTTTCATCATGACAACTGAGGTTAATAATAAACAACATTATTTAATAAAGATCTGGGTGCAAACTGTCAGTCCTTTGCATTTATTGATCAACCCACAGACATACAAAATGTGAAGAATGCAGGACTCAAATAAAGATTCAGCAGGGAGGAAGTTTTCTTGATAAAAGCTTTGATATGAATTAATGTTCTTGAAGTTACAGATACAAAAGCCGGAGGAATACAAACATTGCAGTAAAATCACAATCACAAATACCTTCATGTGGAAAGTAGACATTTCTTTAAGCATGTAAATCAGTAGAACGGCTGAAAACACAAAGCTTTGAACTTTTCTGAAACACCCAAACAAGAAAAGGCACGATGATATTTACAGTGAGGTCAGGGTTAAGTTTCAAGTGAATTCAGATCAAATACATGTTCCAGTTTTCACTGAATTTGGTTTGTGTACGCCCCTTTGATCAGAATAATGTCAGAATAAACTATTATCAATTGAGTACATTATTTTTCATAATACTGCCAAACTAAAAGGGGGTCCACTGTGATGCTTGTACATTTTGGCATCACATCATTTTAAATGACAGAACAATGAGGATTTAGTGAGGTATGTCATTGGGTTTACCTGCCCACACGTCTGATTACTAAATGCAGATCTGTCCTTTTGCTTCTTTTACATTCAGCTGAAAGCCTCTGTTACCTGCCTCAGCTTCACATACATCAAACCGGTTTCAGTTTTTGTGTTTTACTAAATTCAGGGTAAATGGAAATCAAACTCACATTGATCTGAATGGCAGTTAGAGCTGCATCACAAGTGTGAATGTAAACTGCAGTGACAACTGGATTTAGACAGTCTCAAGTAAACACATTTATCACCCACCAAACCACGCTAAACAAATACAATACAGAGCCAAAAACAAACATCACAATCCATTAACGCAATAATGCATTCAAAGATTATTAACATAATTTATAAATAATGTCAAACATTTAGATATTTTACATCTAAAAAACTGAACGATACATACGCAACATCTGTTTCCTAAAATTAATGACATAGCAATTATCACTGTAGGTTAAAAAGAATTAGAAATAAATTGGTCTATGTCCAAAAGACAGAGTTTTTTAACAAACAAAAGAAAGAGAGGAATTTGAAGCTATTTCTAACAAGCTGAAACCTCATTCGTTTTGGTCCTATTATCTTGACTTGATTTCAGACTCGGCTCATTAACTAAAGCCTAAAAAGTAAAAAAGATCCATGACTGACATACAAAACTAAAAACAAAACGTTTTTTATAAACTCACACCCGGTTCATTAGTTCACCGCTTAAGTAACATTTTCTTACCATTTATTGTCTTAAAAGCGCAATATAATCAAATAAACAATTAAAAATACTCACTGTACAGCAGATTTAACCTGACCTCCTGTTTATATTAGACAGCTGTCCCACAATAATATGTTAAACTGACTAAGGCAAGATGTAGCATTATGTCACAACCTATATACAGCTGTTTTTAATTTCCAGAACCAACCTCAGTGCCCATTTTAACCTTCACATGACTTTAAATAAATAAATAAGCAGTTAATCAGAAATCACTAATGTATCAATGGAACCTGAAATTTCTTGACACACAAATTTAAACATTACAATGCATTTGTAACACCGGTTGTGTAACACAGATTACATGACAAACACGGCACGACTCAACAAACACATTCATAATACTTAATACTTTGTTTCAGATGTAAACGATAACAAACAGTTGTTACATTAGATGCAGTTACTATCAAGAAATGTTTGTTACTCAAAGGCCATGCAATTTTAAATGCATGTTTAACGGATTTTAGTTTAAGGAATTACTCTATAATTCTTTATTTTATATGAGTATTTGGTAAAAACTTTATCTGACAACCTGCGCTGATCTGCCCTGTTTACAAATATAAGCCAAAATATATGAAGTTATTCATTATTTTAAGTTATTCTTAAACAGTTGCTGAATGTGTGTGGCCTGAGAGCACAACAAACATGGAATGTTTCAGAAATGTGACGCACCAGCCAATCAGAAAAACCCTGAGACCATATGACTTGGCTGATCAGTCCAACAGAACAGACGGTTAACAGACAGACCTCCAGTGTTGACCAGTGATAAACTAAAACCCATATTATACAGGATTATGTCAAATGGTGGATAAATGTTTCCACGTCTTAAAGGAACAGTTCACAAAAAATGTCATTCTATTATCATCGACTCAAACTTGTGTTATTCTAAATCTGTTTGCTTCTCTTTCTTTGGTGGAACACAAAACAGGATCATCAGATATTTTGATGGAGTTGTGAGGAGTGGACAGGCTGCCATTTTTAGAGTAGAAGGGTGAACATTCTGCTGAAAATCTGTTTGTGTTGAACAGAAGAAAGAAAAACATACAAACTGGAGGTCGGTTCATGATTTGTGTAAACTGTCCCTTTATCCACTAACAACATACATCTAATTTCCATTCAGACCATCAGTTTTACCTCAAATCCCCGGATGATGAAGGCAAAAGTTTTCAGTGAGTCTGACTGAAGCTGCACCACACTGCAGCAATTCTACATCACACAACATCTCCAGTATCTTTAGGTTTAAAGATACTGACAGACAATCAGCTTTTAACTGTTCTGAATTAAATATAATGGAGTTTCCTTAAACAACCGCAAACATTATTAGTTTCTTATGGGTCACAAACACAGAATCCATCATTTAAGCCGTTAAATCAGAAAAACGTCATCAGGCAAATCTTTCCCTGGACTTTATCATCAAGCACTTGCGGCATTTCCCAAAGACATGACACGTCTAAAAACACAACACAGTACTGTATAGCATACAATACTACACTATAACTATAGCTAGCCTGGGCGATTGTTACTCTCTGGATAGCAATACAAAATGCATTCGTCATTCTGTTGTGGACAGAAATAAGAATATTTCCCCATTGGCAGTGGTAGAAGACAAATACCCAATAATCACAGGTTTAAAAACACTACAGAAATACCTCTCAGCTGTAGTCAGTAAAAGCTGTCCAGGACGAGTGCTCTCACAAACATGTGGCAGTGATTTGACATTTGCTCAGAACCTCTAGAAAAATTGTAAACTTTGAATTTTTCAGTAGACTCTTCCAGAAGTGGAATTCATGTCCTGGATCCTTTATCGGTCTGGATTTCACACGGCGCCGGGTCCAAAATGACCCCTGCTGTCTGCAGTTTCACAAAGGCTAGTTGTAATTTCTGTTGTATTTCTGTGCTAGTTAAAGACCTATTAATAAGTGACAAGAATTATATCAGTCAAAGAAAAAAAACTGGCAATTTGCAAATTAAATGCTGTTTCTTCATTACTGCTAAACTACTATCTAGTTTTAGTTAGTGGTAAATAAATATGCAAATTATTTAATGGGTGGGTGTGTGCAAACGAGTCACCGGGCCGTACTGGTTGGTTGAGTGATAGGTGTGTACAGGTACTTCCAGATGGCGTAGTAATGGACGCCCGCTCCCATGGCAACGAAGAGATGCCATATAGCGTGTGCAAAAGGAACTATCCCGTCGCTTTTGAAGAACACCGTACCCAACAAATAACATCCTCCACCAATCAGCAGCTCACACAGACCGGACCTGTCTGCCTACAGAGGGACACACAGGAGAAATTACTTTCTGACCGTCATTCAACGCGTTTCTTTAGTTTATAGGCGTGAATTTCTGTTACCATAGAAATCATGACGAGGGCTGGAAAAACTCCCATAGTAACATAACAGATCAGCTCAATAACTTTAAACCTAAAACAGAGAACATGTGAAAGTTTAACTACAGGATCACAAATTATTAAAGGGACAGTCACTCATATACGTTCTTCATAAACATTCATTTTACTCTCAAACCGGTATCAGTGTTTTACTTCTGAGGAGCACAAAAGATATTTTGAAGGATGTTGGTAACCAAACAACAGTTGTAACCAGTGACGTCCATTATATGAGCACACAACCACTGAAACATTTCTCAAAATATCTTTTCATCCAGATATTTTCATTTTGGGGTGAACTATCCCTTAAATGTCAAAAACATTCAAAAACGTTCTTAGCATTTGGTTAGCTTAGCAGTCATGCACTCACCTCTCGTGAAAGAAAAACACATAAGCGGTTCCAACTGAAGCCATCACCCACACAACCCAGCGCATGTGTGCGGCCCAAGGTCCGAGCTCGCGCAGAGTCAGCCTGTCAGAGATTCATTAACAGAACCTTTAACATCTAACTTCAAAAGTACTTGCTAACAATGCTAAGCAAATTTAACTCCCCTAACTGAACCTAAAGCCTTGAATAGATAAATCTAACATTTGATATCTGCACTTTAATTTGTCAAGGCAAGCAGAGTGTCTTAGTTACCACTGAATTTAGAAAATAACTACAATGAATTTAAAAATTATTTATTAAGTATATCTTTACTACCGCTGCCACATCAAATCTGATTTAATTCAGATTATGAATTGCATTCTTAATTCAGCTTTAAATGGGTCTGTAAACTCATATTCTACATGAAGTCCAGATGATGTTTCTAGATGTTTTCTCACCAAGGTGTGTATGAAGCAGCAATGAAGAAGTAAATCACCATCCTGTCACACATGTGGAAACAGTGTTCAACTGATCTGGAACAGAGAGCAACACGTCATTACAGCCCATTCCTTAATAAGTGCTGCAGGAAAAATGAAAAATCAAACAGCCGTTACCGGAGATGACTTTTCTTCCAGGAGACAGTATGAAACACTGTGGATATGATGAAAAGACTGGATAGTCCCGCCCCATAGAGCCATGCTGAAATCTCTTCCCATTGGTCATCAGACAGGAAGTAGAGCAAGACTCCGCCCACAATGCTGGGAATGATCCAGAGCTGCGTACAAACAGAAGCTCATCAATGTTTAGACATCATGTAGCATTTGTTGTAGATGAGAAATCATTAATTATTCATGTGACTATAATAAAATAGATACTTTAATAGAATAAAAGATATTTCCTGTACACACTTAAGGCAAAACTCACTGCATGTGTGGCACAGTTTGCTGCGTGCTCATATTCTGTTGGCTGGTATCGTTTATTAGACGGTGCGCGATTGTTCATAAATCTGAAACATGAACAGTTAAGCAGTTAAAGCACATATGATCTTAAACAACTCATTTCATTTTATTTTAGTCATAAACAACCAGTCAACAAATCTTCTGTTGAAAACGACCAGCGTTATTATGTGACAGAATGGTTGTGGAATGTCTTACACTGAACATCATACGTTTACACTGAACATCATACGTTTACACTGAACATCATACGTTTACACTGAACATCATACGTTTACACTGAACGCATTAGTCAGGGTGTTTAGATTTGAATGAAAACAACTTTGATCAAATATGAGCTTTTTTATTAGTTGTGTAGTATTAACTAGTATAACTAGCATAACTAGTTATCACAGGGTACGTCAAATAACCGTCAGACCGATGATAACCTGTAGTGGTCTGGCGGTGACTGGTAACCATGACAACCAGCAGCTAGAGTCTTGCATCTTCTACACACAACCCTGCACAGGGATGATGTCACTGTTGGCATGGTAACACGAGACTGTGACGGAACAGCACCGAGGCTCTTTTACCCCCATTACCACAAAAGTGACACATTAAAATGGTGAAGCCGATTGAACAGCTCTGGTTTTACTGTCAGAAGAGGAACACTTTATGTTCCTCTTTGAATCTCATTGGTGTAAAGTTCCTCACAATGTTGCGTGAAGCGCAGAACAAACATCTAACACACATCAGTTTGGCATGTGTCAGTACAAACTGAAACCCATTAAAACATCCCACAAAATCTAACACAGAACAACAAACTGGAGCATTAGAAGCCCACAATGGAACCACAAATGTGTCACTCTAGAACATGATCATAGAACATCAGCTCCCAGTTTCTCATTTCAACATCAGTAAAGATCAGCTATCAAAACAGACTTGTGCTGTGTTACTGAATCTGTAAGAGACACGGTGGACAGTGGAGATGTTGTTTGCAAGCATTTCTCATGAGAAATAAAGTGTGTCCTCAGTAACTAACCAACACGGTTTAAATGGGGTTGTTAATGGACATGACCAGCATTTGTCCTCATTTCTATTGCTGGTAACCTAAAGAACACGACCTGAATATGATCTGATGCACATAAACTGATCAGACATCTCATGCCCGAAACTCACATGATAATCTTCAATAATAACTGAGTTTAGGCCGGTGCGCATCATTCATAATATGTGCCTCCCATAAACACTCACATCCCGCGAGCAGAACCGAACCGATCCAGATGTTACTGCTGGTGTACGGTACCGTCTTACACGACCCACCATTGTGATTGACGGGGCGTTATTTTATATTGCGGAAAGCATTTATCTACATGTTCCCCACATAACAACCCAACGGGAACCCAATGCTAACGTTAGGGGAACGTTGTGTGTGCGTTTGCTGGGTGTTTACAGCTGACTCCTCTCCCACGCGTCGCGTTTGCATCGCCCCATATATCGTGTAATAAACACAAGACCGCGGTGAACTAAACGCGACGCGTGCGCGTTTACTTACCTTACAAGTTTCATTTAAAAAGCGTGAAGCCCAGCGGTTGCGCACGTACGGAAACTATGGCGACTCAATGCAAACCGTGAGCTGCTCTTTTCCCGACACACGTATCGATAAACGGATCATCTGGATGCAGAAATACGGGACGAGTCGTTCATTGCGAGCAACAATCCGGAAGTCAGGCGCGTAACGGTACCGGACGCTTCCTGCCGTAACATCTGCGCGCGCGGCGCATGAACCCACGCGCGCGTCAGACGCGCGGCACCAGATATTCTGCTTTATGTCTTAAACCTAAAATACATACATTTGTGCGATTTATTCTCAAATGCTTGGCGGCAGACAACATCGTTTATAGTGTCTATTGTGCGTCTCACCTTTAACCCTTTATTTCACTGTTATTTTAGACAATCACAGGAAACCACGTGTTATTTCCTTAAGATAGCGCGTTGCATTTATTTACATTACATTTATTAAAGCTACACAAAGCTGCTGTTATACTGGTATAACCAAACTGGTTGAACGGTCACGTATCAAACCTCTGGGAACGCAAATATAATGAGACTTATGGTGCGATCATGTCTATGAAGAGACCCTCATGTTTGGACCCATGGGAAAAACAAACTCGAACACAATGCATTTTTATTCAAAGCACGTTTTGCATGTTTATTGAATAGAAATCATTCGCCATCGACGTGAACGGTGCAGAACGCTTGTGGGTCCAGAGCTTCGCCAAACGGCTGGTTGGGTCTCATCACATCTGCAACAAAAGCAAAGACATGAGGATCCGAACAACAAACAAAAACCCTTACGGTCCAAACGAACCTGCTCAGGGAGAGAGTTTACGATCACTGCCGTGGATCAGACACACAAACTGTTTCTCATCACTGCAGTTTGTACAGAAGCGAACAAACGTTTACAGGAGCGCAAACCTCACCCGTGTCTGAACGCCCGCAGCCGGGACGCGCGTGTCGCCGTTTCAGTGAAATCTGGTGGGAAGAAACTCGTATCGTTATTTGCTCTCGCAAGCATCGTCTCAGCAGGAGCCCTTAAGGAGCCTCAGGCTGCGTTTCAGAATCAGCCGCCGCGGCGCAGCGGTCATATGAGGTGTCAGAAAAATGAGCATCATCAGCGGCTCCACGACAGACGCGTTTGCGTTCAGCACCGGCGCACTTACCGTCGTTTCTTCACGGCCTTATAACCGCGAGCGGGTCGGTTTCAGGGACGCGCAATGGCGCCGCTCATCCAAACCCACGTGGCTTCGCGCGCGCCTGGTTGCGCGCACCGGAGAACCTGAAAGTGAAAGATTGACGTAAACAAAATGCATAAAAACTTTTGCCATCAAATGAAACGACGGGAATCAAACAACCCCGTTCAAATCCACCTATAAACGCGCAACTCATAAGTTACTCGTTCACACCGTAACCCTACGTGTGTTTCACGCTTGACTAAATGTAATGGACGCTTTCAGAAACACTTACCGGCCTGCAACCATCCGGTACGTTTATAACAAACGTGTCATTTTGAGCAACGCGCTGCGTACGACGCGACCTTCCTCCTGCAGAGAGACCGACGCGTCGCGTACGAGGCTATTTATAATCGCTCTTGTTCGTGACGCAGCCCAGCGTTCAACACGCGTCAGAAACTCACGCGCGCCCCCTGCTGCTCACAGTGACACTCACACACTAAACACGCACAATTAAAACAATATAAATGATTGCTTTGCAAGTGGGACTAATGCCTTTTATAGGTGTTTTATTAACAAGCGGTGCTGTTCATCCAGTAGTTGTCCTATATTACAATTTGTTACAACATTCATAACAAGCAAACGACTCATTATTTGCTTAAAATGAGTATGGAATAGGGAAAGTTATTATAAGCCCTTTTTTAAATAATTAACATAACTTGTCGAAATATCTAACAAATGCGTGTTCATAAGTCAGTGTTTATATGAACAGCATGTGAAAAAAAATCAAGTTAAAAGATATAAAACGGGATGAGAAGCATTTTTTCTTGTCACAACAACTGAAACTGAAAGTCACTTCAGTGAATAAAACAAATGCAAAATACGTTTATTGTTGATATGAGTGCTGCTAATAAAACTCACTTTTTGTATCCGTATTGCTTTTTAAACCAATCGATTACTAGGGAAAGCACAAGATTGAGTTTTAGTTACTGAGGCACTCTGCACTGTTGTGTTAAAAATCCATTCTTGGGTTGTAAGAATGTTTTCCTGACGTTTCTGTTAAGTAACTAAAACTGAATGTAAGAATATCAGTTTTTAGAAATTGTATTACCATTATTATTATTTTCTAGACATGTTTTATTTATAATGCACATTCAAAACAACACATATAGGTTAAAAACTGAAGAGAATACACTGCAATTCATAACACAATCACAAGGTAAAATAGACACGATTACATAACATTAAAAGTATAAGAGGTGAGATTTTACAGGAGTTTTGAAAACCAGAGCAGATGAGATGCTATAACTTCAGTTTAAAGCACCTTTCATTAATCTTTTATTAGCAGAACGAACAACCTGCTCAAATGCTTTCAGAATCAGAACATCTACATCATCTTCAGTGTCGATCTCATCATGGTAGTTCTTCACCGGGAAGATGCAGGTCATTGGAACCCCCAGTTTCTGACTGCAAACCTCCATCTGGAAATAGATGGTAAATAAAAATATTTTGAGTATAAAATTGTGAACAATTCAAAACCACATAAACCATTGGTGTGACGTACCATTTTCTTGATCTTCTGGCTGGTGTAGATCTTCCTCAGATCTTCCTTCACCAGTGGACAAGCTTCATCCACTTTAGTCATGACGACCACTTGAGGAATCCCTGCAGTCACACAGAGACAATGGAAATCATCTACAACAAGGAACAACTTCTGTTTAATCTCTTTAAACATTTTATCCTGAATTTCACCCTTGTCCTTGATCCTGAGGCGCACATGTCTTAACTTCTCAAAAAGTTGATCTATCATTTCAATGGTATCTGCAGCTATGATGTAAACCAGGCAGAACGCCTGATCAGAGACTGAAGGGTTCTGGTTGTACTTTTCATCCGCAGAAGTGATGGGATTGTCTTCTCTGAACTAAGTGTGTGAATAAAGGGACAATGTAGACAATGAGAAAGTGCCTCACACACACATCTGCTGTTAAACTGCTTCACTGTGAAATGAGTGTTTATTACTGTATAGTCCTCCATCACATGGCCAAATATGGAGCTGATGATGTCTTCAACTTGTAACCCAGACAACGATTCAGCTTCTAAACCCATTACATCACTGATGACAAAAGGCAGCTCTCCATGTTCATTTCTGATTTGATATGAGCTGAGCTACAAACAAGACCAAAAACAGTCATGAAGAAATGTTAATGCCCAACAGCGTACGTCTGACATGGGTGTCATATGATCAGTAAATATACAAACATGTTTGGTGAAGCTGCAACCAGCAGTTGAATCAACAAGAGCTTCGGTAACAATCTCTCCTTGAAGAGCACTATTGACTGAATTAATGAAGCTGGACTTTCCTGCTCCCACTTGTCCAGCTACCAGGATTCGGACTCGCTGTACATCAGGATTACTCACAGAGAACCTCTCTAGCTGTGATTTCAGCTCTTCTTTTTTTCTGTCAACACAAGAGACAAATGTTAAGGCCACAGTAGCTGATCATTAAAATGTTAATGTTTCAGAGTGTAAATATTTGCAAATGTAGTGCTTATATTTGTACTTTTATGTGAATAGGTCAGTGTCTAGGCTAATATGCATAAAAATAAACAGAAATGTAAATAAGAAAACACTTTGTTGATGAGTTATCTTACAGTATCTGTATGTACAGTACAGTAAACTGCACAATAATCTTACCCCCAATCAAATTTCCTCCATGGTTTTTCCAGCTCTGAGGACAATCCCACTTTAGGTTTTGACTGCAGTTTCATTTGGCTTTCTTCCTAAATACAATTATAATCACATGCAAAGAACAAATGTAATTGTTCTGCTGGGTTAGCAGCAGAAAGGTTGTGGGTTCGAACCTCAGAGACAGACATACTGATAAAAGTTTAAATACCCTGTAGGTTGTTTTGGATAAAAGTGTCTGAGAATTGCATAAATATAAAAATTGCCCTTTAACATTTCACACAAAATGAGCCAGTTACACTCCAATATGGAGAATGTCTGGACTGGTCTGGGCATACAATAACTTTGTTGGGTCAATTAATGGCATGGGTTGAAACCAGCGCTGGTTTTCCAAAAAAATGTACAGTCATAATTCTTTTTGGTTCTGAAGAAATGACTTCACCTTGATTTTGTGATTAGGTTAAAAAAGATGAGTCTGGGACTATCAATGTCATCAAACAAAGACAGCTCCAACTCAGCTGTGATCTCATCAGTCTGAACGTGAGTTAAACCTTTACTGTTAAATTGAAACTTTTATTTATTGTTAAATAATCGAAGAGTTTGGTTCAAAAACAGAATAAACAGCAATAAAAAAAATCAAGATTCCGCCAATATAAGCTACACAATTAGTCTCTTTTCAAAGTTCTTTCATCCGTTGTGTGTTTCTGCACTGTTTCTTAACTTTGTTTGCAAAACGTGATAAATGCCAGTCCTGTTTTTCACCTTTTGAATGAATTGGATTGAAATAGGTTTATAGCATATAGCAAAAACGTCATGGAAATAACCCATATTGGAAATGTTTTGTTCGATTTAATAAAAGTTTAAAATCAAAATATAGATTTTAATTTTTGATGTTATATCATCATGTGTTTGTAATATTACAGTTTGAAACAGAAATTGCTTGTTTTCATACAAAGCCTTTTTTGGGAAAGACAACACTGTTTACTCAGTTTAACAATTTTGGATTTATC
>JBAJNP010012447.1:0-13395 GCA_036877545.1 Yasuhikotakia modesta | reverse complement strand
GAGCAGAAATGAAGCAAAACTTTGAGACAAAAGTGTTTATTCACTAATAACATACTAACAGTTCTTTAATCTTTTGCATTGTGTTTAAATGTAATATTCCCTCTTCTGATACACAACAACTTTTAAACTTGTGTTTGGAGAGTGATGCATTTCTAACCACTTTTAATACTCTTGTTCCTCTTTTAACTTGCGTTTCAGCTCAGCCTGTCTTTCACTTCCTACCCTCAGCTGGATAAATGATGTTTATATGAGACGGTAACAGTCAGTTATTTACTGTGCTGTTTCTTGAGGGCTCATGCAGTGATGGCAGCAGATGTTCGTAATAAAGGAGTTCCCTGGGAAGTTAAAAATGACCACCTGATGCCAGCGGATCGTCCGTGCCAAGACCGGACGGAGAGTCCGACCCCTGACCTGCTGGAGGGCACAGAGCCGGGTGGGTTTCTGACAACACTTACTGTAATAATTGTTTCCTTTTGAAAATGAAACAAAATGTAAATAAATTAGTTTGCATTTATTGATCTTAATCTCTCTCTTAGTTGTGCTTATCCATGAGTAAATATGTCACGCTGTATTTCCTGTTATCAGTTAAATAACTCGTTCAGATGTGCAGGATTTAAAGTTAAGCTTTATGAAGGTGAAATTCCCACAATGCAATAGTCTTACAGTGGATGAACTCTTTTGGATTAACTGGGCCGGTTAGTTTATCAGCCTTATTTTTATAACACAACTGGATTCAGTTTTTGGTGTTTAGATTATGAACGTTTATAAAAACTGAACAGAAACCACAGAAACATTTACTCTTGTGATCTTTGTAAATCTAAAACTTTAAGTTGATAAAGCACCTAATAAATGAGCAATAAACCCCATGAATGTTGTCTGAGGGCTGATGTTTCTGCTGTGACAGGTGCTGGGCAGGTGGACGCCATGTTTGTTCACACCCAGTCGTTCGAGGACCTGACAGCCGAGAGCGAGTCCGACACTAATGACGGGTCAGCGGAGACGCCGGCTGAAGGGGAGGTGAGGAGCATTCGGGAGGAGGCGCAGGAGGGCTGTTTGAAGGTCGGATGGGAGGAGAAGGTGCGAAGCGGCAGTCGGGAGAAAGAGGAGGATGTGACGAGCGAGACCTGGCGGAGTCACAGGAAGCATTTGTTTGTGCTGAGTGAGGCAGGAAAACCCATCTACACACGATACGGCACGGAGGAGGCGCTGTCCGGAATGATGGGAGTCATGATGCTGCTCATGTCATTCGTGGAGGAGAAGAAGAACATCATTCGCTCCATCCATGCAGGTGAGATCAGTGAGATGTTCTGCAGAACTCAGGAGTGAAACTCTAAAGAGTGTTTATGTGTCTTCAGACGAGTACAGGGTGGTGTTTCTGAGGAAGAGTCCTCTCATCCTGGTGGGTGTTTCTCGCACCAGCGGCTCCGACCGCCAGCTGATGCGGGAGCTCCAGTACGTTTACTTCCAGATCGTGAGTCTCCTCAGCCTCCCGCAGCTGCACCACGTCTTCCAGCACAGGCAGAGCTACGACCTGCGCCGCCTGCTGGCTGGATCTGAGCACCTCACCGACAACCTCCTGCAGCTCCTGGACCGGGACCCGGGGCCTCTTCTGAGTGCGGTGATGTGTCTGCCTCTGGCCAGCTCGGCCCGTGACGTCATCTCCTCAAGCCTGCAGGCTGTTAAAGCCAAGAATCTAGTGTTCTCCATCCTGCTAGCAGGAAACAGGTTGGTGACGCTGGTCCGCAGAAAAGAGCAGTTTCTGCACCACATGGACCTTCACTTGCTCCTCAACTTGGTCAGTTCCTCGTCCTCTTTTCGTGAGGGTGAGGGATGGACGCCCGTATGTCTGCCCAAATTTAACCCAGCTGGCTTTTTTCATGCCCATATTTCCTACCTGGAGCCCAGCTCAGATCTCTGTCTGATCATGGTGTCCACCGACCGTGAGGATTTCTTCAACCTCTCAGACTGTAGGAAGAGGTTCCTGGAGCGTTTGCGCAAGCGCGGTACCTATCAGGCGCTGCGTGAGGCGCTGAACACACCCAGTTATTCCGTCTCACAGGTCGGCATTCCAGAGCTGAGACACTTCCTGTATAAATCTAAGAGCTCTGGACTCTACACGAGGTAAGATGAAGATGATGAAATGTCAGTGATTACATGTTTTGGAGGGTTTTTTTACTTACCCTGATCTTACCCTGTCACATTTTGGAACACAGAAGATGATATTGGTAAGATATGTTGGTAACCAAACAACAGTGGCACCCATTGACTTCCATTGTATGGACACAAAACCACATTCACAATATTTTCTTTTGTGTTCCACAGAAATTAAAAAGACAAATTTGTAGTGAGTAAATTTATGTGAGTAAATGATGTAAAAATCCTGAGAGGTCTCTACTGTTTCTCTCAGGTGGTCTCAGCAGTCTTGTGAACTTCTTTTTGCCTTTTATATCATTTCCTCTGTAGTCCTGAGCTCCCGTCGCTGTACCAGGAGGAGCAGGAGAGGCTGATGCGATCGTATCAGTACCTCCACAGCTGCCTGCATCACCCCACACGGCCCCTGTGCTGCATGTACCGCTGCGGACACACCGAGAATCTTTACGCCCTGGTGAGCCACTGTAATGTGTTACACTGAGATTAACATCATGTCATTACCTCACTATTATAAATACTGTAGTCTTGTTTTACTGTGTGTGTGGTGCTTTTGTTGTAAGTAAATTTTTGTTGCTCTGAAAGCCTTAAAGAAAAAGTTCCCCCAAAAATACAGTTATGTCTATGGTAGTTTCATCAAGCTCCTCCTCCTCTGTAGGTAACCAATTGCTTTGAGCTCTACCTCTGCTTCAGTCCTCTGGGAACAAAAGCAGTCGCTGTTTCTGCGGTCCACAAACTGCTGAAGTGGATCAGAAAGGAAGAGGATCGTCTGTTCATATTGACTCCCTTAACGTTCTGATCCAGATCAGTGTCTGATCCCAGATCAGCTAATACATGGTTCTGAAAGTCCAGCAGACATGAAATGTATCGCCTGAAGGTCTCATATTACTGCTAAAAGTCAATCAAAACTCAACAAACATTGTTTTCATGAAACCTGGTATCTTCTGTAACCAGAAGATGTTAACAAGTGCTACTGATTCAATTAAAGGGATAGTTCACCCAAAAATCGTATGTCATTTTTTTATTTTTGATGAATGAGGATTGTATGATTGTATGAGGAATTGTGATGTAACACAAAATAATGCAAACCACCAAGGTTACGTGCAAAGAGAGACATTAGTGTTGGGAAAACTGTTGATTAAAAAACTGCTTCTGTTCCCTGAATGTCTCTTAATAAATCATCAAACGCTTTCTCAAAGAATCCTAAAGAAATGTTAGTGAAATTTCTTCATGATTTAAAGATAATCAGAATGGCATATTCTACTGAACACACTGTATCGATTACTGAACACTTGTGAGTTAAACATTTGGTCTGTATCTGTTGTTACCTAGAAATCTAACCCAGAGTCCTGTTAACTATCAGTGAGTCTAACACAGTAAAATAAATGACAGTCATTAGCATTCCTTTAGGAAATACATCTGTGATATGAATAAATCATGCAAAGCGATGCTGGAAATAAGGAACAGGACTTCTCTGTGAAGGGTTTGTTTGGAAAAGGCCAGTCAACAGAACATATGCAAAGATAAAATAAATACATCTTCCATCAGGAAACATGTTTGACTCTTTTGTTTAGCTGTAGCAGTTAAAACTGTTGACACTGACTGCATTGTTTTGGGGTTTGGGGTGTGAGTAAAAATAAAAAGTAGTTTCCTTAGTAATATTTTAATAAAAATTCTGCAGTCAGATAATATTAAACTCCTGTTTTCTGCAGAAGGGATGCATTTCAAAAATAACTGCTTGGTCAGATTATTGTTTTTTAACCCCCCCAAAAAACACTTTTACTGCATCTATGCCAGTTTCAGGAAACGTGTTTAACCTGATACTTACTAGTTATTTTGAAATACTAAAATTTAAACACTACCAGTCAAAAGCTTACAGTAGCATCATTTAGTCTTTCTTAACAATTTTTCCATGGTTCTTATTGGCTGTTTTTGTCATTGTCTAAAAAAATTCAACTAAAAGTGTTTTAAAATAAAAAATGTTTGCAATTAGTTTAATTTTGTAATAATATCAGCATAATTTTGCACATGTAAGAAACACCTTCTGATTGAAAGACTTAAAGTTTTAAGAAGCATTTCTGGTAAGTGATTCTTTCACCAGAACAGAGTTTAGATTTAATGTCATCAGGATTTCAACTGTTCTTATGTTCAGATTAACAGATTAACCAGCTCGTGGTTTAGGAAACAGCTGATTTTGTTTGTTTATTAACTTATGAAAATGTTTACTGTATCAGTTCAGTATGTTTAAAAACATTAAGTTGAAATTACTTGTAAAACTGAGTTAATTAAACTTCAAAATTTAGGGTTTAAGTTAGTGGTTTAAGTTCATGTTTTTTTACAGTGTCAGTTTTGGAAAGTTAAAAAGTTGATCTTCTGACAACATAATTTCTATAATTAAATATGCATAAAAATATACTGTGTTAAATAAATGGTACTCTGGGAATGATAAGTACCATTTATTGGTAATCAGAGGTATGTAAAGATCTTTATCTCACTGTGCCCCACCTCTGTCTTCAGATATATAACATCTCTCAGCATCTGAGGAACATCATCTGCTGCAGCTATATAACATCTCTCAACATCTGAGGAACATCATCTTCTGCCACTACTTGCTTATCATTCTTAACATTTGCTTATCATTCATGTAGCTCAACTGGTAGAGCAGTGCCAAGGCTGTGGGTTCAATCCCAGGGATAAAAATGTATACCATGAATTCATACTTTGGATAAAAGCCAATGAATAAATGTAAATGCTTATTGCTTCAATGCACCTGAAATCTTCCATGCTGTGCAGATTTATTAAGAGATTTCAGCAGCAGTTTTTGGTTGTGATGTCTTTAATTCTTGTTCAGTTTCAGCGTTCACACCCGGCTGTGTGGATTGTTCAGATCCCTGCACACACACAGCAGACTGTTCATCTCAGTGTCTCCAAGGTGAGAACAACATGACTGTGAAACTTTCACTCGTGAAACTGTTTGCTTGTTCTGTGTTGAGATGGTTTGCTGGTGAGTCTTAATGGTTTTTAATTGTTGTTTATTTCAGGTGTCCCAGGATCTATAACTTTTAATAACCACACTCTCCAGTGCTGTAATACATCTCTGTGCAGTCAGACCATTATGTTTCCCAGTTTGTAAACACTTTTTGGTTTTATTGTTTCATCCATCAAATGAAAGCTGCACAATTCTTACATCATTATGATTTTACAAAAAAAGAAAAGAAAATTGTTTCATAACTCAATAGACAATATAAACAGGACGCCAGCAGGGGGCAGCAAAACGTTGAATTAGCTGAAACGATATCACTGGCGAAAAACACACTTATGGCATTAAAATATAACACTGCACTTTAAAAATCAACAGTACACTTCATACGTCTCTTGAACTATTTCCTGCATTACAATCTATTTCTGTAAATCATTTACAATCATTATGCTGTATATACAATTATAAATGCTGAACAATTATTGTGTGTTATTAGTGTGTCTGTACGTTTAATGCTACAGACTGTCTGTAACATCTCACAACTGCAGGTACAATAAGTCGCTATCATCATGGCCTGAGATTCATCACCATCTATCAGAGTTTCAGTGACATCACAGTGATGTCACAGTGACATCACAGCAGGATCAGGGGCTGGAGTGCTGAAATCTCTTCAGTTTACTGTGTTGTGTCTGGACTTTAGTCTTATTTAAATGCATGTGTTTCTGTGGGTGTTGATAACATGGGGATGTGAGATTTCACAGGTTCTGTAAGTTGTTTTACTGTATAAATGTAATTTAGTTCTTTAGTGTGAAATCTGAGAAGCTGGTTTCAGTGAAGATGTGAGGAATAATTGTGCTGTCATACTGCATTACATCTGTGTCATACTGCATTACATCTGTGTCATACTGCATTACATCTGTGTCATACTGCATTACAGTGCAGAATGTATTCATGGGGTACAGATTCACCTCAGGAGAGATGCTGTAATGCATTTTATATCAAGTCAGTTTTCCTTCATACACATATATTTCTTTCAACGCTTTTACATACATTATAAAACTTTAATCTGTGTGTTTCTTTCTCTTATATAATGTTGGTGATTTCTATCAGTTAGTCTGAAACATTTATTTGGATATACGGTGACAAAGTCACTCCTATAACTGTTTAAATGTTCTTATTGTGAGCTTCATTCAGGCCTAAAAACCTCTAAAACCTTTAGCACATGTAAAGATACAAAACTATCACCAATATATGGTAACAAAACACACACACACACACCTGACCCTGTGGGTTGTGCATCACACTGAAGAACTGAAAACAGATAGCATTTCATGGAGACTGTTGGGTGAGCAGAGATCAGGTATAAATGTTATATAAACTAGGTTATATAGACCAGGTTATTATAAACCTCGGCCCTCACACTGTTCTGCAGAAACTCCTGCGGTGTCAGGTCTGACTCCGGCTGCTGGAAAATCATGGTGGTTTGATTTATGTGGGTATTTTTTGATAAGGAACGATTTGAGGGTTATTGCATGGCTTGTACTGTTTCCCAAAGCTTTTTTTAAAGGATAAATAATTCATTATACAGTCCAGACATGAAGACCATCTATTTACTTGTGTTTTTATGTCCATTTTTCATTATGCTGCAAACATGTTTTTATTATTTTCTTACATTACAGCCCAAAACAATTCCTGTTGTTCTTACAACACGTGCTGATTTAAATTTATACCTTGAATTCACTGTAAGTTGCTTTGGATAAAATGCAATACAATAAACATTAAAGTTTGCAATACAAAATATTCTTGTATTTAACGTTATTTCATGACTTTGCATAACTTTGTGTCGTTTGTTTGTATTGGTGACAGATTTTGCATTAGAAACACTTTGACAGAGATGCATCACATTTTAAAAACATCACATTTAATCACAACGACAGACGCTTGACGCGTCGTTTCGGCGTCACTGGCGACGCGCGTGTTTCTGTCGCTGCGGTGGAAACGTGCAGGTGAGACGCGCTGATAATATTATAAGATATATATACATCTTACATGCTGGACGTCGTTTGGCTCTTAAAGCACAATTGTGCTGTTTTGTACAGTGGGTATAAAGACACAATGAGTTTGAGTTTGTTTTCACACCTGGAGCAACTCAGTTTTCATCCAGTTTCAGCTTTTAACCAACATGCTGTATGTTGACATTCAGAAATGAGTGTCATGTTAAAGAAGTAACTCACCCCAAAATACAAACTGAGTTGTCATGTAATCTTTCCCATGTTATTTCCAACCCACGTTTAATGTTTCTTCATACAAACGAATGATGAGATTTGTTCCTATGATAAAACAAACACTGGCATCATTCATCATCAAACTTCTGTTGTTTAGCACAGAGTGAGTTTGTGAGTTTTATGTTTTATTGAACCAATACGTGCTTGTAGAGATTTTACATCTAAGGCATTTAGTTTGTGTCGCAGATACAGTGGGTGGACATTGTGTTTCAGAGAGTTTGTTGAATGCATTCATCAATATTTTTGGTCTGAATTCCAGGAAAAATGAAAATGTTGTTGTTTTAAATGCTTGTTAAATGGACCCTGTTGTTGTGTTGAAGTTGAAGATTAGATAAGTTGAAGATTTCAGTGAACAGACATATATGCAGCTCTGTTTAGATGCTTTGAGACTGGAAGTGTTAAACTGTTAGCTGACATACAGTCAGTAAATTCCAGTTTTTGTCCATATTTTTGCAAAATCACCAATCTTTTGTCAGTAATATAATGCTTGTATTGATGAGGCAGATGTGTTAGTGTGGCCTCCAGCCACTACATCATAATAACATCAGCGATTTCTCTCCAGTTGGAATTACGCCTGCAGTGCAGAAAGTGGAGTTATACTCTGTCAGAGTTGTTCACACCCATAGAGAGACACAGAGTTGTTGTTTAAATCGATACTCTTCTCACCAGTCTGGGAAATGTCTCAGAACTATTAAAAATGAAACGGTGATCGTTATTTTTGCGGTATGTGGTCAGATTCTCAGAGATGAATCCAGTATTGAGTCGTGCTGATGTTAGAAACCTCACTGGGCTCTGGGATGGAAAGTTGCGAGGCAAAAGTTTTGTTGAATTGAATTTGTTGAATATTTCACAGCTACAGTCGAGTCGTATTGTTGATGCTGTTTGTTGCATCGGTTTTCCGTCTGACAAGCAGAGAGTTCTTCATGTTCTCAAACAGTAGAACGTTCCAAATGTTCCGTATCTGGTTCTTTTTCTTGCTTGATGTGTTTACAGTCGTGGATGGATGTGACTGCAGCTGCGTTACTGTGGTGATGGCATTGAGGAGATCAGTACAGTAAAAGTGTTTGTGGTTACGTAAATGTGTCTCACCGATGCAGCATCCACTCCCTCTGCTATCACTACGTTTGTTTCCACCCTACCGTGGCCTTATTGTCGTGATCCTGTTGCCTAGGTAACAGATATTTTGACAATGAGGATGTGTAGGTTGCCAGAGGCAAAGACAGATTTTGGTTTATAGATGAACAGGTTTGCTTTCATACGTGTGTTTATTATATAGAGAGATTTAGTCCTCACTGTTGTTTAATTTATTACTAAACCTCCTGTTTATCTCAGCGGTGTGAGGTAAACAACGAAACATCTTTAAAGCACCCATAGCTATATAAGTGTGTGTGTGTTGAAACTATCAGAACTCAAGGCCAAAGTACCTTTTTCTTCAAATGTTTACGTTACATAAGATGTTGGGTCATGAGTCTTACATGTTTGTATAAAAACAGGAAGGGTGGAGGGAGGTGAGATGACCCTGTGAGCATTTGTTTCTGTCTGTGTGTCTGTCAGGGTGAGGGTTCAGTCATAAACACTGAATGTTCAGTGATGAACACTGAGTGCTGCAGTCAGGGTGAGCAGCCATTCCTGAGACGTGACTGAGTCTCTCACGGTCGTCCCTGCGGCTGTCCTGTGTTTCCACAGCCTCACACTCCTCCACATAATGGAGACTGTACTGCTGCAGGGGCGTCTAGAGGAGCGAGAGAGAGGGGGAGGTGTGGGGCTGTATGTATGCTGATGGTCTGGATTGTCTAAACCATCTCATAGCCACAATGCTAACATGTTCTGAGCGGTTGCTAGGGTGTTGCTAGGGTTTTACATGCTGGGTCAATATAAAGTTCAGCACAATTAATGTTGGTTAGTGATCAGACTTGTTTTAAAGGGAGGTTATGTACATTTGTATTGGTTGTGGCAGCAGTAAATCATTAAACGATGACTGAATAATAAATGATAACTGGGCACATATCCAAACACATCACGCTGTTGAACACTTGGGCTGGTTTGGGAATTGTGCGGTGAAAGTTGCCAAAATGTTTGGTTTTAAAATACAAGCAGTATGTGAAAAAAAAGAAGCTATTACTTAGTCTTTTTATGAATTGTGCTAAATAAAAAACAAACTAGGACTGTTAAACTATGAATATAAAAACTATTTCTGTAAACTTGTATGAAAATTTGCCAAGTGGCTGATTTAAGCCTGCATGCAGCTGACTCTAATGTGACCAATAAAGAGTTAATAAATGTGAGTAATGAGCGCTGGAGAACGAGTGTTTAACAATGACAGCTGGAGTTGTGTTGCGCTTTAGAATGCATTCACACGATCTGTAGTGCTGCTGCGCTGCTGAGACTGAAGCGTCTGTGTGCTGTCTGATATTTCATTAATGTGGCATAAACTGTTTTAAAATGGATTTGAATGTTTTGAACATTGTTTAAATGGATAAAGTTGTTGATATATATGAATGCAGGAAAGATAGTCGTGTGTTCGTCCAACATTTTGTGGCGTCTTGCAAGAGGGATGCAACTAAAGAGAGAAACTTTCCTTTTTAAGATGAACAGATTGTGCAGATATTTAACAGCGTTTACTAGCTAATTTGCTCCATCCTACGCAAATCATATGTGCAAAAACAGAAACTTTATTTCCTGCGAGTGACATCATCAGATGATGAGTTGGTGACAGACCCGTGCCTGTGTTCATGACATCATTGCTCTTGAGCAGAACCACATCACTGACAAACAAACAGTTTTTCTGGAGCCCTGCCTGAGCAACAGAAGGCGTCTAAGTGATTGTTTGGTTATGCAAAAACTGATCTGCTGCCCAAGATGATGGCAGTGGCTTTAAATGAACTTTATAATTAGAACTACAGTGACATCACGTGATGGTAGGCGTGGACTGCAGAGCTAACATCTGCTGCACCTCCTGGGTTTACACACATGTGTGTGTTTGTGTGTGTGCATTGCGTGTGTGTTCCTCTGGGGTTTATTACAGACTGTGTTTTTCCAGCAGTTGTTTAGTCTCTCAGGAGATTTGTGTTGGCAGGCTGTGGGCAAAAAGTGATTTTTGCTCACGCTGTCATGATTCTGTTGTGTGTAAGCGGCCCTCATTTTAACAACATATCTGTTCGTTATCCTTTATCAGTTTTATTTGTACTGAGTCATTCGTTGCTGATCTGTGCAGTTACACTTGGCAAGCGATGCGGTAAGAACACAGATATACTGAGGGCAGAACATGCAGCCTTCAGTCTAGATGTTAGATCATTACTGTGTTTATTCGCTGTCCTAAAGTTACGATGCTCCTTTATCTCCACTGAAGAAACATCATGGTGTGAGATGAAACCAGTGTGGTGTGATTCTCAGGATTCATTCATTTTTAAATATTTTTTTCTGTGTCTTTCAGGAGATTTTAAAGTTTAAACATCCCTGTTGTCTGTACATTTTATATCTGTGTATGTTTTATTAACAATAAAAGTAGTTCATATATTTTTGCAATTTCTGTTAAAAAGTTATTGGCACACCTAGGGTATAATCTGACAACAGTACTTAAAATACCCTAGCAACCATATATCAATGCCCTAGCAACCCCAGATGATGAAACCAGAGAGCATCAGATGTGTTGTGAATCTTCAGTACGGTTGACTCTGTATTTTAACGTATCGTCATGTAATGAGAACAAATGACTGCTGTTTGACGTGACTAACTGCCTGCCATTGTTTCTCACTGAATGTCATGATGTGGCGGCCATATTGTGCCCAGTGAATCTAGATTTTTGCCATTTGCCATTTAATGCAAGTTGTCTAGTTCATTTAATATGTTGGGGCCGTTGAAAAGGTCACAAACAAACAGGGTGAAAGTTAAATGCGTTGAGGAACACATAACTAATGTCCTTAGATCTTTCTATCTGATGTCCTGCTTTAGCTGTTAAAGCTTCATTTATTTTTTACATATTGACCCAAAAGAGATTTCGTGTTTTTCCTCAAGCATTACCTTGTGCTTTGCATTATTGAGCAGTTTATTTTCCTGTCTTTTCTGTTAAGTCACTTTGAATACTTGTGTGTCATAGTCGATACAAGCATTTGCCAGAAGTCAAAGAAGTTCAACCATAACTGTAGTAACTGCAGATTTCCTGTTATGGCATTTGATTCACAGAGAGCACTTGCAGGCAGCAGTCTCCACGGATTGCTGTTGCATTGCATGCGTTGTGCATGTGGGTTTACAGAAATCAGGACATTGAAGGAACATGATGCAGTTGTGCATGAGACAACAGAGCAGCTCCCTGCGGCAGATTTCATACGATCACTGCAGCTGCTCCTCTGTGAGGAGATGAAGCCAGTTCAGGCTGAATTGCTGGACATCCAGTATGTGGACGTCACGTGTGAGAACTCTGAACTGTTTAAGTGATGCAGTGATGCAAACACTTCAGAATATATAGAGTCACACGCTGTGTGAAATTTCTTCCAGTGTTGTTGTATGTGATCCGTGGGGTTTAAAACATGCAGAGAAACATTCTGGGGTAATTCACAGATGAATGGGTCAGTGGTTAAGAATTAAGAACAGTACATTGTAATTCATGTTGAGTCTGTAGTAATTCATTAGAGGCTCTGATTATTATCTTCTTGTAATACATTCAGTTGAGAGAACAGAAGATCTGAACAGATCAACATCAGCCCAGGGTTCTTCTCCCACCATTGCATCTGCTAGCATCAAACATGAACTCTTTGCTAGGAAACACCATGTGCCGGTTCCCCGGTTCCTTCAGTGAGAGCCTGTGAGAGCCTCATGAATTGTAGAACATCAGGAGAGATCTAGTGAAGAATTGTGGAGCAGTAGGTTCACGTCCCACAAGGTCCAGGTCTGCAGAATTGATGAATCCTCAGAACAGTCCCAGTACTGAACAGACTTCAGTTTCTGAAGGGATGTTTGAAACCATTGACTGTCATGTTGTCATCTTAACATTAAGAGAAAAAATTGAAGGACAATTCTGAGAATACTGTAAGCTTTAAATGAACATAGTTTTTATTAGACAATCACAATCATCTCATCATATTTTAGAGATGAAAGCATCACTTTTTGTCTCTTTCCATTTCACCAGTCATAATATCCATGCTGTGCATATTTGCCTGTGATAATCGGTAACCATAGTAACGCAGGCTTGTGTAATGCTGTGATGTTAACAGTGCATGAACACTTTAATGCCAGAGAAGCGCTATATAAAAAACAGCGTGTTTAGCCCCATCTCTGTTTCGTGTGCTGCTGGTTCTCAGCAAGAAATTTCAGAGAAAAAATTGGGTTCTAGCTTCTTACAACTGTTCTTTTAAAGTTATCATGCGTCAAACCGGTTCTTGTTACAGAACATTAAATGGGTTGAACTGGCTGTAGTGTCTGATAAATCTGATAATGAGTGTGTGGACTGTGGTCTGTAACTTCTGTGTGGTTTCATGTCTGGTTGCTCTGTGCAGACGCCGGTGCAGATGTCCGTGGTGCTGAATTGAGGAAAACATGAGCTGAGAACTTAAGACAGAGCTGTCAACAGTGTTTTACAAACATATGTTGTTGGTCCTCTCTGTACATATTCAGCTTTAGCTGTAACTAGGTATGAAAGGTGTGATGGTGTGTTTGAGGTTAATGATAGCATGCATGGAGCAGGTAGTGTTCACATGCTAAGGACAATCCAACAAATAAAACAAGGACTATCCATCTCACACATTAACTCATTAACTAACAAATAAATCGACCCAAACTTATAAACTAATTAAAACGACTGACATTTAAGCAATGTGATGTGGAGAGAATCACTTAACATTAATGTTTAAGGTTTATTAGATGGTCGTGTTAACTTCAGTTATTCTATCTATCTATCTATCTATCTATCTATCTATCTATCTATCTATCTATCTATCTATCTATCTATCTATCTATCTATCTATCTATCTATCTATCTCTCTCTCT
>JBAJNP010012446.1:0-13398 GCA_036877545.1 Yasuhikotakia modesta | reverse complement strand
AATGAAACGCTTGATTGTTCAATGATCACGCTTCAGAAGCTTGGCAATTTTAAGAGTGCTGCATCCCTCTGCAAGATATCTCACTATTTTTGACTTTTTGGAGTCTGTCAAGTCCTTCTTTTGACCCATTTTGCCAAAGGAAAGGAAGTTGCCTAATAATTATGCACACCTGATATAGGGTGTTCATGTCATTAAACCACACCCCTTNNNATTACTGAGATGCACATCACCTAATATGCTTAATTGGTAGTAGGCTTTCGAGCCTACACAGCTTGGAGTAAGACAACATGCATAAAGAGGATGATGTGGTCAATATACTCATTTGCCTAATAATTCTGCACTCCCTGTATGCAGATACAGCCACAAATTCTGAAGGAAAAAGAAATTATTTTATTGTGGACTGAGCCTCAGAGGAGACACAGCATTCATAAATTTGTTCAAAACACACCTCTTCCATCAACATCTGACTAATTAGTACAGTGTTTACCCTCTCTACTCTCCTACCTTCCTCTAAGGGAAAAAAAACAAACTTTCTCTGTGGTATGCTAATCGAGACCAGTATTATTGCACTTTACCTAGTTGTTTTTGCTATAATTGCTTCTATTGTTTTCCCAACTTTGTACGTCGATTTGGATAAAAGCACCTGTTAAATGACTAAATGTAAATGTTCAAGGTAAAAGTGAACAGTCTTTAGAAAACGATCCCAGTTAACAAAATTAAAACTGCAAGCAGCGATGATAGGAACCTTGCACCGGTGCCATCGCCACCCAGCACTGCCACCCCCACCTGTTGGCTTTTGGTGGGCATAAACATATATGCAGACAGATTATATGAAAATATCATCATGTATTTACTTGTACCAGATTTTCAATGAAAATCAAGGTCTCAGCATGATTAACAGAATGCTGTTACATTATGTCAGTTTAAATCTAGATATTTCTAATTTAGTTTGTTTCCAATTTCATTCCATTATCCGAGCATCTCTTTGTCAGCTCATAACCGAAATGTGACCTCTGCATTTAACCCATCCAACGTGAGGAGTGAACACACACTGCAAGTTGTAAACACATACTCAGAGCAGTGGACAGCTATCCCTGCAGCCACCGGGGAGCAGGGCCTTGCCCAAGGGCACTGCAGTTGCTACCTGCTGATGCTGGAATGGCAAACTAGCTTGGAAAAGTGACCCCATCGCAGGACATCAGGGCGTAGTGCAGCCAGAACAAACAGCAGACAGGGCACCCCTCTGGAACCTCTGCCCCTCGTCCGGTCAGCCTCAGCCGCTCGATCCCCCATGAGAGTGAGGGTGCTCGAACGCATGGGAGAGAGCATCTGGCTTAACATTCTTGGAGCCTGGCTGGTATGACAGGGAGAAGTTCCAAAGAAGAGTGTCCATCGGGCCTGGCAGGAGCTGAACCATTTGGCAGAACGGATATACTCCAGGTTCTTGTGTTCGGTCCAAACAAGAAGGGCTGCACTGACCCCTCCAACCAATGTCGCCACTCCTTCAGGGCCAGTTTTGTTCCTCCCGAATGCAAATGAGGAGATAGGCATTGCGGAGGTCTAGCTTAGTAAAGACCTGGGCTCCCTGCTATAACTCGAAGGCTGATGACATGAGCGGTAGGGGATACCGATTCTTGACAGTGATGTTGTTCAGGCCACGATAATCAATACTCACACCAGCAGGGGATGAGGAGGGACGGATGAGACCGGCCTTAAGCAACTAATGTATCCATGGCCTCTCTCTCAGGACCAGACAAGGAATACAAACGACCCTGCGGCGAAGTGCCTGGGAGAAGGTCGATGGCACAGTCATAGTGCCGGTAAGGAGGTAGTGACGTGGCCCAGGACTTGCTGAAGACCATCTGAAGATCTCAGTACTCCGTGGGGACCCCAGAGAGATCAGCTGCCTCTATCTGTAACACAGAAGACACAGACACAGGTGAGGAGGCAAGACGCCAGACAGGACAAGTTCAAGGACACAGAACGTCAACACAGAACGTCTTGACCAAACAATGTGGGGATTGTGCTGTGCCAACCAAGGATGCCCCAAGATAATTGGGCCGCTAGGGGTGAGTGATGGTGGTCAGGGGCGATCAGCCTGTGACCAAGCGGGGAGGGTTTCCTGGAGAGGGACGGCAGGCATGCCCCACCTGGCCGCAAACTGACAATCCATAAAGTYCACCAGTGCCTTTGCCAGCGTTGACAAGTCCTGGAATGACAGAAAACAATCAAAAAAGAGAAGAGAGGAGTGCTGAGAGATTTGGTTTATTGCGCCCRTCAGGACTACTGATGGGCCTTGTCTTTTGCTGGACAAGATTGCGCCAAGTGCCCCGGGCTCCTGCAGTAGAGGCAGAGACCTCGAACCAGGCATTGTTGTCTTTGTTGGGGAGTTAATTTCATCCTCCCCAGCTGAATGGGCTCAGGGTCATTGTGAGAGGGCTCCACCCAAGAAGGCGTTGAGGTCCTTGTCTGGGCCCCCTCCAACATCCAGGAACAGCAAGCCGACCAGCGTAGACAACATCAAGCTATTCAGGTCTCCACCCTCAGGGCCAAGTCCACAGCAGCCCCAAGGTCTTTGGGTGGCTTGCAGATAGCGATCTCATCCTGAATGTCATCCTCCTGCCTGTCCAGGAAGCGTGTCCAGAGGGCAGCTTCATTTCAGCCGCAGGGTCTGAAACTCCACCGCATAGTCTGTGACTCTCCTGCGACATCCACATGAGCTTAGCTACTGCCTTGTCACCCCAATCCGTGTGGTCAAACAGCCGGATCATCTCCTTCCTGAACATCTCAAAGGAGCCACAGCAAGCTGCCTTTGTGTCCCAGACAGCTGTCCCCCACAAGCTCTCCCAGAGAGCAGGGTGATCACATAAGCCACCTTAGTCTCCTCCAGCACAAAGCGGTGGGGCTGAAGAGCAAAGATTAGGGAGCACTGGGAGAGAAATGCCTGGCAGGAATTTGGTTCACAGTCATAGGGCGGGGGGTTATTGATGTGTGGAACAGAAGAGAATCCGACCGGGGGGAGAGTGGAGGAGTTGGCTGCGCAGCCCACTGCAGCTTCTTGCTGCAGTCACTCAAATCCGGTCCTGAGTACCGCCATGCCCGCCGAGAGTCGTTCCAGCTCCCAGGATGTAGCACTGAATTGCATGGTGTGCTGTCCCAGAAGCGTGCCTTGCTGCGCCAGCGTGGAGCGAACTGGATCGGAACCCACTGGATCCATTGTCACACAAACAGTCACAGAGATCCAGATTTGGGTAGAGAACAATGGTTTATTAATAACAAAGCAGTTAATGCAATAAACAAACCAAAAAAGGGTTCCCAAAAATAAACCGGAGAATCCAACTGACACAAGCGTGGTAAAGTGGACAGTGGAAGAAAGCGAAAGAAAGCGGAAGAAAGCGTGAGAAAGCGAGGCTGGACAGGGCGGGGTGACAGAGCGGGAACAGCCTGGAAGGGATGCAGGAGGTCTGGGATGCAAGACAAGACTGGACTGGACAAGAGTTAAATACTTTAACAGATCAGAGACAAAGCAGTACAAATACAAAGTTCTGACAGAGGACAGACAATGAGAAGAAGTTATAAAGGAAAACTAATGAGAGAGAGACAGGTGTGATAAAGGAAACAAGGAGGTGGGGAAGATGAAGACCAGGGAACACATGGCGGGATGTCAACAAAAACCATGTGCTCCAAGAGAACGAAAACAGATAGACAAGACACACAGACAACAAACCCTGAGATAATCAGATCGGGGTCCTGACAGTCACTTCATAAGTTCATATTTAGTCTTCTATGTCGGTTGTTAAAGATACACAACATATCTTTAACAACCAAACAGTTCAAAACTTTGTTTTTGTACTACATTCTCTCTGATGTTCTTTGTTCTTTACTGTTCATGCCTTGATGTTTTGTATCATTTGTGGATTATTTGTATTACACACATTTGATTTGAATTCAGTTGTTGTTCAAACCTGCTTTCGAGAGCACCCGTTACAGATGCTTAAAATACTGTCATTATTTTGATTTTAGGAGTAAAACACATTGTTGTAAAATGTAACCTGTGTGCAGGTACTCAGACTCTGTCCACTGCTTTTAACAGAACTAAAAATCTCATTTACATTTACAAAGACAGCACAACAATGCAAAGTTGTTGGAAATTCACCCCAAAGATTAGACCCTGTGACTACAGAAGATGGCTGTATCCCTAAAATGACTAAACAACCAAGACTTGATTTTTATAATGTCTGCATTTAAAAAAAAAGCAAAATGAGGTCCTGTCTCCATTGGATGGCTCTCAACAAAGGCTGGCCTAGGCAAGGGTTTCAAGGAATTGGTTCTTCTGGAGGCATCTGCACATCAAATGGCAGACTGTTTGTCTGTGCAATGTTGTGCAGAACTTCACAGGCCACAGGTAAGATTATCCTCAGATAATCTGGCACACTTTTTCTGCCGTTTAAAGTCTCCCGTTAACCTAGCCTTGCAACACGCCCTTCTGCAGACGCAGTTCTGAAATATAAAGGAGTCGTGCATCGGGCAACCATGTTTAGAAGAACCAGCCTGGCATCACAAATAATCTGAACAGTAATCATATAGAAGTTTTAACAGTTGATGTGTGTGTAATAATTCACAGAGGGTGGCTTCATATGTTGAAAGTCAATTGCACCAATCACATTAGGAAACTCAATCTCATAAAATTCTCTCTTTATCACAGTTTGCCGAGCATCATTATAGGTAAAATTAAGAAATGGAAGAGAAAAGGACCTGATTTCTGCCACCACTTTTGGCATCATTCTGCTGATTGTTGGCTGTGAAATACCGAACCCATCTCCGTTCTCCCTCTGAAAGGTTCCGGTGGCCAAAAATCCAAAGAGGCCAAAGAGTGGTGACTACCTGCACGGTTCAGGTAGAGCATTTGAACACAGTGTATCTCTTCCAAAACTGGGTTTCTAAAGAATTGCATAGTTCCAGAAGGAGATGCCTTGGCAGCCAAAAATTATTTAAAAGACACTCATTGGTATTCATGAGAAGATCTGAAAGGACTTGAAGAAGTACATTGAGGTCTTTCAACATATATTAAGTGCATAGTTAGGTTTGGAAATCAGCTTGGTGTAGCATGTCAGGGTCAGGAGCCATCTGGAGCCATCTCAGATATGACTTGGATATAGAGGATGGGACCCCAGATTCAAAAGCATTCCATCAGGGGAATCCATGGGCTAGAAAACATTTGCAGAAGAGCCAGATGTTTAACAAAGTCCTCAGTGAAAACCGCTCATATCGAAGTTATATAATCACAAAAGATCTAAATATAATCAAATGCTTCAACCAAACCCTCAAGCAAATGCTTCGAGTGGCGAGAGTGGCGGCCGAAGATTGGCGGGACTGGGACCTGATGATACCCTATGTACTTTTCGATATCCAAGAGAGGTGCCCCAGGCGTCAACTGGTTCCATTAGTCAGGGAACAGCTGGTAAGAGCCCAGAAGAAAAAGCAGTGACCGGCCAACCACGGGAGTTTCACCCTGGGACAGAGTAATGGTCTTTGTCCTCACTGCTGCCTGCAAGTTCCTGGCCACCTGGCAATATATACCTGACCTATAGAGTGAACCAGCCGGAAAGGAGGAGGGAAGAACAGCTTTACCACGTCAACCTGTGGAAGATGTGGGTGGGGAACCAAGACCAGCTTGCAGCCCCTTACTTTCTCAGAGCCTGTGGTTGTGGATATCAACCACCAGATGTCGCTGAACCAGAAGATGGAGCTCCAGCACCATCAGTCAGTTCTCTGTGTTCTCTTCTTTCTCTGGGAAGACTTACCTGGAGGATGGCACCTTCTACTGACTGACCACAACCACCTACAATGGATGAACCGGGCCAAGGACACCAAGGCTGCAAATTTCTTGGCCCCGCTACTTTTCGTGCGGGGACCTGTAGAAATGCTGGAGTGAGGCAACCATGCCCTGAAGCACCGGAGATGGCAGGGTTGACAGTAAAGCCTCGAGAGGGCCATGTAGAACAGTGGGTCACTGAGCCACATTGCAAGGATGTGGGGAGAGGGAAAGTGGGGCTAAAGAGGCAAGCGGAATAAGGCCTCTTCCATGATCTCAACACCTCAGTATGGAGGTCTGGGAAAGAGGACAGGCTCTGGCGTGGAGGAATAATTTGCTGCTCAGGAACCTCTCATCTAAGAGGCTCCTACGATGAACAGCCTGCTTCTCAGCGGGCAAGCTCATCGTAATGCAGGGACACTCATACATGCAGGGATGGCTCTTACATGTTCTAAATGTCCAGTTCTTCTGCGGATGAGAGACGGTGAGCTGAGCCTGACACACAGACAAACACAGACACATAGGAAACACAGACACAAGGTGCCATACATGCTCAGAGTGAGTTTATTTTTATACTGTGCACTAACCAGTAAAAAAAAAAAAATTACAGGAGAAACAAATAAACACATATACTATTTGCAATTATGCATTGGTGAACAAGGGCAAAAGAGACACGAGTGGTGCCAACATAAAGAAATAAACAAAAGCCGTCTAACTGTAAGTTAACCGCTAAACTGCCTGAACAAAGATCTTCGACGTCCAAGACGCCCTAACTTAACTACTCTACCTAGCAACAACATACAGTGGGCGGCACTCGTCCCTTTCCTACTGTGTCTATACAATGTTTCACCTGAAATATTGACTGAACAACAGACTTTATAATGAAAAGGGGCAAAAGACAAAACAAAGACGCAACAGCAACAAACGAACCAAAAAAACGGATGCACAAAAGGTATAATATTAACACAAGATACAGATCGGCAAAAGACAAAAAAACGGGGAGTGGGGAGATAAAGAGACAGAAACACCAAGTACTACACCAAACACAAAACATAGCTCACCCACATCTCAATACACATAACATTCACAGTGCGGACAGTCACTGGGAGTGGAGCAATAGGAAGGAAAGCGTAAAGACGTAGCCTTGGCCACGCCTGAACCATGGCATCCAGTCCCAGAGGAGCTGGATGAACTTGAGAGAACCAGAGGGGACATTGCACAGTCTCCTGAGAGGCAACAAGGTCCACTTGGGTTTGCCCAAAGGTCTTCCAGATCTGCTTTACCACCTCAGGGTGAATTCTTTATCCGGGGACCTTGGCCCCTGCCTCGACAGAAAGTCTGCTCCCACATTGTATCAACTGGGGATATAATCCGAGGATCAAAGCTTCCCCTCAGACCAGAGCAGGTTCTGGTGCACCAACTTGCAAAGTGGCCGTGACCGTAGACCTCCCTGGTGGTTGATGTATCATATAACTGTTGTATTGTTGGTGCTGACCAAGGTCCGGGAGAAAGAACTCCAGGTGATTTATATGCCAGGTAAGATGGCAAGGTTCCCACAGACCTTGGGCTGGGGTATCTGTGGCTAGCATAACATGGTGACCAAGACCTCCCAATACTGGGCCCTGAGAGAGGAACCGGTGAGAATCCCCTGTATGTGAGCCACCACTGTAGGGGTCTCATTTACAGCAGACCAAAAGGTATCACGTTGGACACGGCTACCATCAGACCCAGCAATTGTTAAAACTGCTTCACTGTGAGTGACAGGCCTTGTTTGTGAGTGACTAGCCTTCCTGTTAGCTCAACTGGTAGAGCATTGTGTTAACTCCGGAAAGGTTGTGGGCTCTCTCAAAATAGCCCCCTGGTTTAATTATATTGATTGATTTACATATAAAAGTTAATCAAAATGATCAGTTTATAGGCACTTTCCGCTTTCAGTGCCATTACCGCGAAGCGTTAAAAAGCTGTGTACTGTTAGTTGCACTAGTTGTTAATAAACTGGAAGTAAATTGTTTTCAGTGTTACACTTCAAAAATACTTTATACAAAACACAAATGTCTGTTTACTCACATTCTGTTCAGTCAGTCTGTGACGACCCACTGATTTTTATGGCAACTGATACAAACAACTATAAAATGTAGTCATCACTGTAATGTGATGCCGACAACATTTAAATAATTAGTAAATCTGCAAAATACAACGCAAAGGAAATAAAGTATTAACCGGAAGTATTTAACAAGAAATCAAAATACACTTATTTATAATATAAAGACTTTAATCGCATATATATGCAGACGTATAGATTATCCGTAATGAATTTAACTGTGTATTGCAGTCTAACGAAAATTACGTACATTTCTAGTTACCGCTGGTTCGCCAACGGAGTTGCCAGGCGGAAAATCTTTCACTCATTGCGCTGAACCGCAGCCGCGTTTCCGTTGTGATGTGTTGTTGCACTACATCTGTATGTCGCTAGAGGACGCTACTGAAATACACTGAATGATAATGACAGCTCACAGCGCCACACAACATGACCGCTAAAGTAAATATACGCTCGACAGCAGTCACAGATTTAATCTGCCACTTATGGACAATGGTGATGATGATAAAAAATAAGTTCTGCTGATCCTGGTAAAGTCTGTATTTTTATGTTTATGTTTTTATTATGTAGTTGTAATGCTAAGTGGCTAACCCGCTGAGGAAAAATGCCTGCTGTTATGAATGTCTTACATGTTACATATTCGATATTTATATACTATATATAAATAATAATACAAATAATAATAAATGAAATAATAATAGAATGTTTTTAAGTTAATACCGATGATACATGCATGCCTCTGCTGTTGGTTAGCGGACCGTATGTCTACACATGTAACATTAATATATGTTACAATGTATGTTATAAATGTATTTCTGTAATGTGTATTATATTCTGTTAATAATTATTAATAATGACTGATTTTTAGTTTCTTGTCATTAGTAAATATCGCAGGGTCTGGTAGGGCCTGTAGGTAACAGAACTGGGCCTTTCTGATCGTTGTTGTCTGAAGAACATGTTGGTCGAAAGAGAGAACGAATAAATTCAGCATTTATTTACGCTGTATGTTGCGTATAAAGCTTATGCTTTTTGGGTGTATATGGACAAAGAGTGTCGAGCTTTCAGAAATATTTTTCAAAATTGCCCCAGATATAATAGCATTACCCTGATATGTTAGAGATAGTTCAACCAAACACACATATTAATAAAATTCGCTTTGGTTAAAAGCATCTACCAAAAGCCTAAATGTTTAAATTTATGTGTAATAACGGGTGTAAGTGGTTATGAATGTGTATAGCAAAACAAAACTGATGTACAGCACTGCAGTGGGTGAATGTACAAGTTTGTAATTCTTCATGTACTAAGTATAACAATAAGGTACAAATGTACAATACAACAACTCAATGATACAATACATTGTGCCTGAGGAATAATAGGTTCTCAAATAATGTGTTAGACTTTGATGTAAGAACTTATGTGATGTTATAAAGTTGATATGTATTTCCTCTATAGATGTGAGTAGTGTCATGGAATATAATGAGAGACTTGCTCGCTTTCGTCAAGGTCATGTCAATCCTTTTGACAGGATAGAGACTGACAGCAGCTCACAGGGGAAAGAGCTTCCAAAACATGGTGAGTGAACTTGTTAAATGTCAAACGTTCTCCTTAATATTATGAGAGGTTCAGGCCAAGAGCATCAGTTGCTCTTTTTAGCTTTGTTAATGTGTGTCACGCATTTGCTTTTCAAATACGTTTTATCCGGAAGGTCTATGTTTCACATAGCCTCAGCAATATCATCAAATCAAAAAGACCTTTATACCTTTAAGAGCCTTTTAAAGGTTTTTTTCTTGTCTTGATGGAAAACGGCAGTATATCCGCCTTCAAGAGCATAGGAAAAGTTCTAGACATTTTGAACCACTTCATTGTATATAAATTTATTTTTTAAAAATGTGCCTGAAAACAGCTCGATCTGGAAAAGGGAACCTTAAGTGTCTCACGCCCCCCTCCTAACGATAAAAAATTGCATGCAACCACCCTCCCGCTGCTGCTACATTATTGCAGCAGTGACATTGTGAAGGCAAAATGGCGAGTTGCGTTTCTCGGTATGCTGCTCTCCCCGGCTGTACAAGTTGTGTGCAAACCTTTTATTACCTCCCCAGCGAAAGAAATGTCTGTGCTCATTTTACCTGGACAGTTTTACAAACCTGCCGGCTTCTCTGGGCATTTGATGGTACCACATCATCATTGCGAGCTGTAAGTATTACAATGTTAGATTCATTTTTTTTTTGTTAAAATTAGAACATATTTGTTTTGATGTGTACGGCTAGCGTTGGCACTGTAAACAAATGATTTAGCACTTTAGCACATGTAATAATTTGAAAACACAAGTAATTTTCTCAAATTTATTTCATAGTGTTGATACGTCCCAAGAGAGGCTTAATGTCAGACGGATCTTTAGGACACCCGGTTTAGGGGAACACTTTTGGACCACAGTACCAAAGCAGAGGTAATCAGTGTCCCTCTTTTCTGCTTGAAAATAGCTTTCTGATTGTAATCGAGTATACTGTAAAGATGTTGTTCTACTCAGTTTTACATGTATTTGTATTTTCTCAATACACATTCAGGGCCTATATTTTATTGTTGACAGGCTGTTGGCACTATGGCTACTGCAGCTTCACTGCTATTTAGTTCAACAATAGTCAAATCACTGCCAGCAAAAAGACAATCTTGAATTTGAAGAGAACATCGAAAATGAAGGTGAAAATCTTGCAAGACAAGGAAAGAGTTTTCTTCTGAGTTTTGTTACATTTGTTCTGGGTATGATTCAAGTTTGATGTCTGCCTGATATTTTAACTAATAAAATTTGTTATTGCAGTGATGTATACTTCCTTCTTCTCTCTTTTTCTGTTTTGTTTTCCTTTGTGTTTTGCAATTATAAGTCTCAACCAAATGTTCAGTGACAAACGGTCATGGTCTGCTCTGTACACATTCATAGCATTTTGAGTATATGTTTTTTTAATGTTCTCTTTTGAATGTTAGTAATTATGGCAGTGACCTGTATGGTCCAGGTGAATGCACAACTAGGGGTGTGTGATAATATCGTATGCAAAATCCAAATATCTAGCTTTTTCACAATTCACTACGCATTTAGAGCATGGGATAGCGGGACAGATTGCCGTGTTTGACAGATGATTAAATAAGAGAAGAAAGTGACAGATATTCAAACACAAGCATACTCACAAGCCACGCTAGATTGAAAATATATATATATATATATACACATACAGTGCTCAGCATAAATGAGTACACCCTATTACATTTGTCAGAAAACCTTTAGTTTCCTTTCAGAATCAACATTTTCTATGAGATACTATACTAGAAAATACTCCCACAAATGTGGGCCATTTATTGCAAACAGGATTTGTTAATTTGCAAACACAAAAAAGTGATTTTCCTAACAAATTAATTCAAGCCCATGTTGCAAAAATGAGTATACCCCAATTATAGTCTTAGGAGAAAAGCCACGCTTAAGACTACAAAATTCTACTTAACAGGCATTCAGCCACAGGTGAGTCTAATGATTCATTTAAGAGGTGTCCAGCAGACAGGTGACTATAAAAGGGCATTACTTCACAAAGAAAAGCCCTTCCCATTTTATGCTGTCAGCAGTGGCTCCCCATGGAAGAGAAATGCCACAAAATCTGAGAAAGGAAATCATTTCTTTACACAAAAAAGCTGAGGGCTACAAGAAGATCAGCAAAGCTTTACATATCAGTCAAAATACTGTAGCAAATGTGATACAAAAATTTAAGAAAGATGGAAGTGCAACCCTCTTACAGAGACGTCCAGGACGTCCAAGATTAGCACCCAAACTTAAAGCCTCTGTTAATAAATAGTATTTACATTAGACACAGTTAGTATTTAGTCTTGAATCATGATTCAGAGGATTAATGGCCAAATGGGTGTAGTGTGCTTTAACTTGATCATGATGGGGGAACTTTGTGGCCATGTAATGGTGAAAGCATTGAAACAAACATTCCAAATAACCTCCCATTTTAAAACATTTTAATCCAGCCTTTGCTGAACTGGTTCTTTCTCCAATTCAGTATCCTCTTCTGATTTTGGCTGAATCTGTGCATGAGCCATAGCTGTTAAAAGTAAGTCTGTATGGGTTTAAAAGCCAGGTGACAACACTACATAAAATAATTATTTTGAGTGGCCAATCAGCGTTTCACTCAACAAAAAAAAAGCCAGAGGTTTTTTTTTATTTATTTCTAAACATGCATTAAAAGAGGTTTTTGGGTATCTTCTGAGGCATTACAAATTCAACCAAAGTTCTGTTCTCTCTTTGTCACGTCACAGAACAAGAATCACCACTCGTTTAAGATTTATTTTAATTATTTCTCTTTAGATGAATTTAAAAGGTCTTTTAATTCAAAACATTGTAACTATAACATTTTTTAAACTTGAGTGTTCTTTAAAGAACTCAAGAAAAGGTTTAGAATCCCTCAAATCCCTAACACTTCAGGTATCTACTGTTCACTTAAGTAAAATCGGACATATAACTTGGTTTAGCGTTCTATAAACATGACACATCATATATCATGACTTGTTGCATTGTCTCAGAAGTACATGCTGTTTTAGTAGGCAGTCTGAATACACTATTCTTTAAGACCACTAAAGGAGGCATAAGCCAACGCTATTTATAACTATTATAAACCAACCAATACTCAAAGACAATCTTAGTATCCCTAATTAGTTTTATTAACATACATCTCATATATAGAATAGAAGCAGGCATAATACTAATAATAATATATTCTGTGTTTGTGTTGTGAGAAGATGTACAGTGCAGGCCAAAAGTTTGGACACATCTCATTCAATGAGTTTTCTTTATTTTCATGACCGTTTACATGACCGTTCTGAAGGCATCAAAACTTTATTGAACACATGTGGATGTGTACTCAACAAAAAAAACCTTTGTTTTATTTAATAAGTTTTATATTTTAGATTCCTTAAAGTAGCCACCCTTTGCTTTTTGGATATTGCTGCAAATCCTGAGTGTTTTCTCAATGAGCTTAATGAGGAAGTCACCTGAAATGGTTTTTGCTTAACAGGTGTGCCCTGTCAGGGTTACTTAGTGGAATTTCTTTCCTTATTGGGTTGGGACCATCAGTTGTGTTGTAGAGACATCAAGTTGATACACAACCAACAGCCCTATTAGACAACTATTAGAATTGATATTATGGCAAGAACAAATCAGCTAAGCAAAGAGAAACGAGTGGCCATCATTACTTTAAGANATGAAGGTCAGTCAGTTTGAAAAATTGCAAATTCTTTGAATGTGTCCCCAAGTGGAGTCGCAAAGACCATCAGGCGCTACAATGAAACTGGTTCACATGAAGTTAGACCCAGGAAAGGAAGGCCTAGAGTCAACTCTGTTGCTGATGATAATTTCATCCGAGTCACCAGCCTCAGAAATCGTAAATTAACAGCATCTCAGATTAGAGACCAGATAAATGCCACACAGAGCTCTGACAGCAAA